>CM032643.1:4447040-4686234 GCA_019097785.1 Fraxinus excelsior | reverse complement strand
GAGAAGAATTTATCAACGAGGTAGCAAGTATCAGTAGAACTTCCCATGTTAACATTGTTACTCTCCTGGGATTTTGCTTTGAGGGTTCCAAAAGAGCTCTCATTTACGAGTTCATGCCTAATGGATCTCTTGAGAAGTACATATGCCACAAAAGCTCCATAGCAGAACGTCAGTTAGGACGGGAAAAATTGTTTCAAATTGCAGTTGGCATAGCTCAGGGAATAGAATACTTGCACCAAGGATGTAATACACGGATTTTGCACTTCGATATAAAGCCTCATAACATTCTCCTGGATCAAGACTTCAACCCTAAAATATCGGATTTTGGCCTGGCGAGACTTTGCCCCAACAGGTCCAGTATAGTGTTAATGTCAGAGGCCAGAGGGACAATAGGGTATATAGCTCCAGAAATATTTTGTAGAAACTTTGGAGACGTTTCTCACAAGTCAGATGTCTATAGCTATGGTATGATGATTTTGGAAATGGCTGGAGAGATGAAAAATATTGAAGTCACAGTTGATCATTCAAGTGAAAATTATTTCCCTGATTGGATATATAAGAACCTTGAGCAGAATGCTGAACTTGATCTGAACATCATTATGAATGCAAATGAACATTTGAGGATAAGGAAAATGTTAATAGTTGGCTTATGGTGCATACAAACTGATCCTACAACTAGACCATCAATGAGCAGGGTTGTAGAAATGTTAGAAGGGAACATGGAGTCTCTGCAAATCCCACCTAAACCCAACTTCCTTTTACAGCCTAGAGATGCAGTAAATCCTTCAACTTTTGAGTTATCTCTCTCTCTCTCTGATGTTCATGAAGTTAAACCACGACCCCATTAAAACTTCCTGGGATTCCGAAGTGATTGGAGGCTCCTAGAGACCAAGCACAGAAGCAGTAATCTCTATTGTTTGTGCTCTAGCAATCTGTAAGTTGTTAATGCTAGAATGTTACTATATGTTCACATGTAAATTACAAACAGGAAACTTATATTAAGAATTTATCCAAACTCAATAATCAAATCTTGATCCGGATCTGAATCTTGAACTTCCAACTTTCTTAAATCATGAAAGGTTTTGATTTCAAGAACTCGATGCTTTAAACATTAGATAATTCAATTTGTATCGAAAATGGTGTACTGAAAATGTTACACTCTTTCACATGCGCGCGGGCACCACGCAAATAAAAGACTCACAAATGTGTGGTCCTCACACCCCATTGTGAGTGTAGGTAAAATATTAGGTTAAAAAATAGGGTATACATTCAACATTGTCCTTAAACCTTTAAATCTTTTATAATTTTTTTAAAAACGTAGATGTTCGGGCCGACTTGCGCGCACCTCGACTAATACCACGAGACCTTGAAGTTTACGATTGAGTATTCACCTCAATGGCTCTGAGGGACTCAAACTGAAATCTTTTATAATATTTTTCAAGTCTTTTATTGTATTCTTCAAAGTAAAAATTTTATCGACATGTAGGCACCTTCTTTAATTAAACTAAAAAACAAATTCTAGAATCAAGTGGCAATCTAGAACTTTCTCCCCAAATTCGAGAATAGTTGGACCTCTTACCAAACTAAATTAGTTTCACACATGAGTGGAAATCAAACTTTGTCAGCAGCATTTTCAAAACCTTCTCCCCAAATTGAAACTGATGCAAATTGTTGAAAAGAAATTTACAATTCTAGAACTGCATTTTGAAAGAACTTAAAAATTGAAGACTCCACTATTGGTCAAAGGACAAAACAACCCCTAAAATTGCAATTACTTCAGACACCAAAGCATTGCTATCAACAAACAGAAACTAACCAAAAATGTTGCTGACTGCCAAGACAGAGAGGAATACTCCACCCATATTAATAAAAACAGTAATACAATTATCTCTGTATGGCCAAAGATTGTTCAATGACTGATAATAAACTTCTATTGAATCATATGTGAAAACAATTTTCAGAAATTGCAAAATCATTGAAAAGAAAACATACCTTCTTATACCTCAAGATTGAGTCTCTCTTTACTGAACATATTGTAGAATAAATGTCTATACAGTGTCTATACAGTGTAGGCTTCTGAAGAATTAAATCAATTATAAGAATGTACAAAATAAAAGAACAGAAAATTAAAACATGGGATTAATAAAAGCAAAAGAAAATAGACAGAAGATGGGAGCTGCTCTTTGAACAAAATCTGTTTGGTGGTGATCGCGGAGTTGCAGTTCTGGCATAGAGAAACAATCGCCGGTTACGTATACTTGGATCTTCAAATTTATCTAGTGAACTACCATGCTCAAGATTAAGGGAGAGTTTTTTCTGTACCTCGGACTCCATGACTTGAAGCTTTCTTCATTTCTAGAGCTGGCTTGTAAGGTGGTGCAATAGGAGGTTGCGTAGGATCTAAGCTCTGGTAAGATCCATCTGTAAGAGAAAGAAAACCAAACCATATTTTAGATATGTTGTGAGGATATCACAGCAAAGCCTAGAACTTAATAGTCTTAGACAACATAAATAATGAATAATTGCAGAATTGCTGTTCTATTCATCCTCAGTCTATGTGGCAAATATACGGCATTAAATGATAGACTCAATTAAATGAGTTATGTGACTTTGTATTTAAATGAATCTATCATTTAGTGTCATGTACTTGTCACATAAACTGTGGCTCAACCCTAGTGAGGATGAATAACTTTACTCTTCTATTTAAGTAAGATTCTCTTTTAATGTCTTTTTTTAGTTAATGTCGCGATATGCTAGAACATGAGTGGTTGATACAAAAGGCCTATTCCCAGAACCCTAAATAAACACGATTACCCAACATGCGAACATTTCATCCATAGAGATACCAATGTATTGCCAGTGAAATTGTTTTTGTTAAATTCAAATAGTATTTGTGAAGATGAATAATTATAATTTGCAAATGAATAAGCTAATTATGAAGACGAAAGTAAATCTGCGATAAATAAATAAATAAAAATAAAAGAACAAGGATCTTTAAGGATAAAAGTATATACACTTATTTGGTCACTATACGTACTGTAGAAAATGTTAGTAGCTGCAAGATTCGAAAAGGAATTTCTTCTCTAAGAAGTAAACTCATAAGAATTAATAGAGAACTACACTTTTTTAACAAAAGAATATCCAAAACTACTTGTATAAAAATATGTGAACATTAGAGTTATGTATTGGGGAAAAATGAGATGAAATAATACATAAAGCATTAGATTAAGAGAAAGCTATTTGTAAAGCAATAATTCACTAACCTTATGAGCTTCTCTTATAACTCTTTCTTATCTTTTCTTCGAATGGTTCGTTTGATTGCAAATGTGGAAAATGGGTGAAAAGAAAATATTTTATAGGGAATTGAATTGTCTAGAAATTGTTTTATTGATAATTGTAATTAATTGTGTTTGATTGGTATAATTTTTCACCTGAAAAATATTGAAAATTTGGTGTATGTTTGTCTTCGTTTTTTTATGCAAATTATCCATTAAAGTGACAATTTTTTCTACTATTGGGTCTAGAATTTGTTCCAATTGTCAAAAAAAATTATCATACTAAATATCATTCGTTTGACTTTATTTTGTATGGAAATTGTCAATAAAAGTGAAATTTTTTTATCATTTTGTCTAAAAAAAATTTCAATTACCAAAAAAGATAAATTAAGAAAACCATTTTTTTTTCAAAAAAAATCATTTTTTCAAAAATCATTTTCAACTATGCATTATCCAACAAAATAATATTACACATAAATCGATTTTTTTTTTTCATTTTTAACCATGCATTCATAAAAAAAATCACTATTCAAAAATACATTTTTTGCCTCAAAATGGGGCTCAAACAAGGGCATAATATACAAAAGAATCAAGAAAAAAGAAGAGAAAAATAATATTCAATAGTAACTATATGTATAATAATGGATTTTCGTTCAATGAAAGTTAATATAAGATAAGAGGAAGTGAGAAATGGGAAACATAAGAAAGTATACATGAAAGAAAGGATTTTCTTGTAAAGAACATTCTTCATAGACGTACTATGTAAGTTTTCAAAAGCCGGTGGTTTCAACAAAACTTTTACATCTGTACTTCTTCTAGCCAGTGATAATATTATATAAAGTTGACCATAACAAAAAAAAAAAAAAAAGCTTTGGAACATACGAGCCAACAAAATCAAGTGTTTGACCCTATGATTTGCTTATTGTCATTGCAAAGTATAATCTAACTGAAAATTGAGTTATTTAAAATGGAATTGAATTTCAATTTGTCTTAAGAGACATAAAAGCAATTCTCAGTAAGAAAATATATTTTCGCAATATTCACCGATTGTAATTTCAGCAAAAATTACATTATTCTCAAATTTTCGACAGTTAAGAGTCTCTCATTGCATAACCCTTCAGAATGATTAATATTTCGCAATAACATCTCATGACAATTTACCTTGAGATTCAATTCATGTGATGAAATATCAATTGGGGCTAAAATATTCAAGAATTATTCCACGAGCTCAATTTTTAGTATTTTTGGTACACTTGTATTTTTGACTGAATCGTCGAAAATTCGGTAACCAATTATGTTACCATAGCAAAGTCCAGTAAACGAAAGCATCCCGCTTCCCAACGCATAATGGGCCCTACATGTAGAGAAATCGAAAAGAAAATGTAGAAAAATTGAAAGCAATTAGGTGTGAGATAAGAAAACTTCTTGACATGATTTAATTGAAAATTGAGAAGACCATTATGCCCTTATTCTAATAATCAATTTGCCACAATTATCCTCAAATTCATAGGTTGATATATTTTTCATAATGTTTAAAGTTAAAATTGAGATGGGAATTAGCACTAAAGTCAATATTAAAAGGTTGAAGCATCCCACTTGAATTTGTCCTCCCAATAATGATATATAATATAATAAGATATGAAACAAAATAAATAAATAAATTTTTGTTTTTGAAAAAGAAATAAAACGGTAAAATCTACCTCAGTTCACCTGATTTTCAAGTGGATCGATTGGTTCCAAAATTATTTAAAATTAGTATAATTAGAGCATCTCAAAAGGATATTTACATATATTTTAGTTTCGAGCATCCCTGATGCATTCATATGGATTGCACATCAAGTAACATCTTCTTATTTTAAATTCTCCAGTTCGAATAAGGGAGCTTGATGAAAATGATTTTGCATCGGATAACATAAAAGATAACTTAGATGAAAAAGAGGAGATTGAATTGGGAATCGATAGTTAGACAAGATTTAGGATTTTTTAAGGTGGTGTTCGCGTCTAATCTAATTGAAAGAATTGATTATTAAGTAAATGTAGTATTTTATGATTTTGAGCAATATGTTTTTTTGTTGAAAATTCGAAGAATATGTATAAAGTTCAAATAATTATAGCATTTATGATTTTGAGCAGTGTGACTTTTTTTTTTTTTATTTATTTAAACAATATATTCAAAGTCAAAGAATGCAATACTTTATTTATTTATTAGCTTAGAATATATGAAATAATTTTAAAAATTGAAAATTGCATAATTATGCATATAGTTCGCAAAGGCACACGTATGCCTGTAATACTCGATGTTCGATCAAAATGCATTACACATTTTAGAACATTGGTAAATATATAAACATGATGAGGATAAATGGTGTTTAAGTGAAAGAATTTAATAAGAATAACGTTGGAATGTAATGTATATGGATATAACGTTCTTTTAAAATTTAATAGGAATAAATTTAGAGTAGCGTAAGTTTACAAGAATGATGAATAAAAATAGCGACACTCCTTTAAAACATATATACTTTATTTTGGACAAATTTCAATGGAAATCCTCATCTAGAATTGACACCGTTTGGTTTTTCACTGCATTTCATCAACTTTTACTCAAATTTATTTAAAAGTTGATTTTTAGGGGGAAAAAAAGAATAAAATAAAATCAAACATGCATTAAAATTTGTTCAAATTGTTCAAATTTGGTTTTTCATTCGATTAAAACACACCTTATTTTCCCTTTTATTTTTTTTATTATTCATTTCTTATTCTAATCTTCTATTGGTGTAGTGAAAAATCATTTTTTTTTTTTTTGTCGATTTTGATGAAGTTGATAAAATATACGATTGAAGAATTAATAAAAATTGTGATTCTCATTAAATATTAATATGTAATTGAAGTTAATTATTAAATTTGACTATAATTTTTATTGATTTTTTAAGTTATACTAGACGTGACTAAATTTATTCAACAAAAATATTGACCGCAAAGATGATAATTCAAAGTTGACCATGAGAAAGGAATTCTAGTCAGAGGTAAAACGAGAAAAAAAATGAAAGAGGACTAGAATTTCTGTTCTTTGCATAAGTTGATCACCGTCCAATGGGGCCATTACTTAAAAACTTCAACTAAGATTGCAGTACTTTCAACGCATTTCGTGATGACAATTGGTCAAATAGTAAGATTGAACATGAGTCGGTTTGGTTTGGTTCTGACTTTCAATGCATTCCGTGACGACAATTGGTTCAGAATCGAACCAATTCAAAACTTTCGAGTATTTAATAAATGGAATCATCGGGTCCAAATATAATTATGAAATCGTTTGGGTTCAGTTCTATACCATAATTAAATTTTTTAATATTTACAACAATACTACATAAATACAACTAATGACATGTTCATTCGTAAATTTTACTAATTAACATAACACAATTTAAAAACATATACATAACAAGCTGTTCAATAAGATTAATTTAATGTATACAAATACCAAAAAACATATACTAATATTAAAATATCGGTAATCCATATCAATAATTCATTTGATTTAAACAGCCTAAATGTTGGGCCAAATTGGTAGAATAATGCCTAAATATTGGAAAAAGCCGAAATTGGAATAGAAGTGCCAAAGGGGAAGGATAAAGCATAAATGTTGGGCTAACAAAAAATTAATAATTAGACTAAAAATTTAAATTTAAATTTGAATTTAGAAACTGGATTGGATTAGACTAGCTAGGCATGAACTTAATTGGTTTGTTTAATTAATTTGCTAATTTGTTTAGAAAAAATTAAAATAATTTAATTAATTCAATATAAAAAATAAAATAAAATTATTTAGATTCGATTCTTATTCGGATCTTCAATTCTGGGTCTAGGACCAAGAATCGACCAAAACTCATCGATTCTTGATTCAGACACATGTTCGAGTATTTAACTTATAAAGAATCGCTCGATTCGATTCGGTTCGGTTCGAGAGTTTTGTTTAACCTTGCCAAATAGTGACTAATTATTTACCACATTAATCAGTAGTTTATTTAGGTTAACAGAGAACCGCAAAAGAAACATTTAACCAATCTTGTAAATAAGATAAATCAACATATTATCGAATCAAAGACTCAAGTTACACATTCGAATTTAATCGCCAGCCATATATAAAAATGGTATAAGAAGATGTCTCGTTAACACAAAAAGAGAGAAGGAAACCTAGGGTTCGTTTGATTGATTTAAATTTAATAAAAAAATGCTACATTCGAGGAATTCAATTTCTTCTTTGGTTGTTTGATACAAAAGTAGAAATAGAGTTCGAATTCCAATGTACAACTACTTTAAACTCATTTTTTTGTCAATTTCATAAAAAATGCATTCCAATGAAATACTTGAATTTTTATTTTTCAACTTACATGAAATTGAAAAGTCTTTCCACATTTATCAATTAATAGATTTGGGTAATCGGTCCAGATTAAAAAAAAAAAATGAAATACTTGAATTTTATATAACTAATTTAATTTTTTTTGGACGGGACGGGATGGAGCACCATGAGTCGTGGGTTTTTCAAGTCAAATTTCCATCCCTATATGTTATAGTTTATTTATAAATATTAATTAGTCGTTTCAACGGTGTCGTGTCAATTATTATAACTTGACTAGATTGTGCAGTGTGACCTCTCTAAATCAATACTTTAATAATTAATAACCTCTTAAATTCAATAAAATTTAATGAAAGTGTTTTATAGGCATAATTTATTTTCTATATCTAATAATTAGTATGAAATATCAAAAAAATAATTTGCAGAATTATGATCCTTAGTGAAATATCTATCTAGAGTATCATATATTTTTTGATGGTCAACTTTTCTATCAATTTTTTTTTGACAATGTAGCTCGATTGATAAGAGAAATACACGAGTCAATGACACCTAGTATATTTTTGTTAAGACTAAAGGGGATCATCATTTATATCATCTTCAATTTTATCTTCACGTTGATCTTGTGACGATACAATTGTTATGAGATTTTCATCCGTTATTACCTTGTGGACAATATGTTGCTCCTTAAACCATCTCCAGTGTTGCACCAAACTTTGCACCAAACTAAAATTTATCTCCAACCATTACACCAAGTGAACAGTGTTTAATCATTTTCTTCTCTTTTTTTTTCTTCTTAGTAATTGACAATATTGTTATAAGGGTGTGTTTAAGCAACATTATTTTGGAAGAATGTATTTTAAAATAGTAGATTGATGGAGAATGTGTGATTGAAAAAAAGAAGAAAAATTATTGATTTGATGGAAAATATTATTTTATTGGAGAATTTGTGATTGAAAATAAGTATAAGAATGATAATGAAAATTTTAATGTATACTAAACATGAGTTAGCAAATACACATTATATATATATTAGTAATCACATTATTTAATAAGTTACTGTACAACATACTATATTAATTTTAAATGATCAAACTGTCCTACTAAAGAATTAGACTTGTCTTCGTTTCCCACTTGGTTTTCCTCTATTTTCCTTGTGTTAACGTGTTAATGTCTAATTAATCAAATTTGAGATGATTTATCAAATAGAATTCTGCTACATTTACCCCACTCTAATGGACTGTATTTTTTACAGCGTGGGATCCACACTTCTGAGTGTGGGCTGTAAAATTTACAGTGCATTAAGGACTGTACAACTACATTTATCCTATCAAATATCATGAATAATCGTGAAATGTTTGAAAATATAGCCCCATTTGATATATGTACTTTCAAAATACATTATTTCAAAACTTATTTTTTAATAAAATAATATTTTTCATCACATCAATAACTTTTTCTTGTTTTTTAACCACTTATTTCCCATCATATTTTTATTTAAAATATATTCTTTTCTCAATAATATCCGTCAAACACCTCTACATTAGCCAGATTTGGACATCGCTTTCCAAAGGAAAGTGGAAAGACACTTGGCACGCACAAAGTCTAGACAAATTTTGCCAATATGCGACAATATTATATGGTCCGAGAATGGAATTTTTATTCTATCCCTCGAGATGTAATGTTTATATTTATACACTTATTTTATACTTTGTTTAATTTTTATCAACTTTTAACATGGCCAAATTTTTATTTTAATCATATATTTTACGAATGAAACTTTTATTAAATTTTCAACCATATATTTCATTAACTTCTAATTAAATCTACAAAAGTTTTATTAAAAACTTTGTCAAACAACCCATTAGTCACAAACCTTGGGAGAAAAACTTCAATAGATGATTTTACAAACACACACGATAGGACTTGCGGTTTAAATCAAACATACCTCGAACTAGGAATGTCAACGAGTCGAGCTGAGCCGAAAAAAAAAAGTTCGAACCGAGCCCGAGCTTTTTTGGGCCCGAGCTGAGCCAAAAAAATGAGGCTTGGCCCGAGCCTTAGCGGCTCAGGGTTTTTTTTTTTTTTTTTGACACCTTATAGCATAATGTCGGATAACATGTTAGATTTATAAATGAGTAACTATCCATTATAACAAAGTAATAAATCTTTTTAATGATCGATTTAAATTTTCTTACAAATTTTAGTAACCATTGATGAAATTAGCTTAATTTTTAAATGTAATCAAACAATATATATCACTAATAATTCACTTAATATAGAATAATAAATATTTGTGTAAATAAGAAAATGCTTACTTTAAATATTTAGGCACTTAGAATTTTAGAGAAATGAAAACAGTAATAAACTAATAATACAATAAATATTAAACAAACAAATATCACCCATTTTTCAAAATAATCTATGTGATACATTGAGATAAATTTGTCACTTATAATTAGTTTATTGGTTTCATGATGAGTAGAATAAGTTGGCAAATTTTTGTGGTGATTTTTTTTTTTTGGGCCGGCCCGGCTTGGGCCGACTTCACAAAATGAGGCTGGGTGGAACCGAGCCGCCGAGCTTTTTCCGAGCCGAGCCGCCGAGCTTTTTTGCTATCCCTACCTCGAACTTTGAACCACTTTAATCACTACATTTTTATATTCAAGATAATAAGAGAGAGAAACAAGTGTTGTTGGATCCATTAAATCAAACACACCTCCAACTCTGAACTACTCAAATCACGACATTTTTACTTTCAAGGTAATAAGAGAGAGAAACAAGTATTGTTGGATCCATTTGAATATCAATTCATCGTGATTTAAGTAGGTTATTATCCATTAAGTTATGGTTTAAATGATCAATCCTACTACATGTCCATGTAAAACCATCCCACTGAAGAGTAATGTTATATATATTATAGGTGCTAAAACACCACATTATATGACAACACGTGATAGGTTCAATTAAATGGATCTTGTCATACGTTTTCTATAACGTGAATTTTACCTCAAGTGTACGGTGTCAATTTTTGTAATATAATAGTAGAGTTAAGTGTCGAACCCAAAATGATTGTAATTTAATTTCACTAAGTACTATAATTATGTAACTTTTTATTTGATTATTTTGTGAAGTAAGTTTCATAGATTTTATACCTTCTCTTGAAATCCATAAAAGCAACGTTGTGTCAATCCTATGATTGTGTCTAAATTTCCTTCTCTCGAATGCTAAAATTGACTAGCATTTATTCATTCAATTATTGATTAGGTAATTGAAAGCATTAAAATCATGACACAATTAAATATAAGTGAAAAATTCCAAAAGAAATAACTTATATATTCATCAAACCATAATCTCAAGTGGCTAATCAAACCCTAGCTAAATTATTTAGCACATGAAGAAATTCATGAAATCTAAACCATCTACAATGGAAAACATAAAGGAAAAAGGTAAGAAAAACTCTTTTTGGAGTGTTGCTTGAAGTTCCCTTTGATATTTTCATGCTTTTTTCAATTGATTTATTCCATTCTTTGTGTTTAATGTCCTTTGTTTTCAGCCGTTTTTTCCTTTTTCTCCCACAAGAGCCCCCCACAAATTAGGTCTTCTCACTTGTATTTATAATATTTTAGATTTTATTGACGAATTATGGTTGAATTGGACCAAGAAAAGATTCCAAAAATATAAAATAGGTTTTCTCGCACACATGGCGCCTTGTTGCCCAGATTGGGTGCCTTGGCGCCCATGATTCTGTTTATTTTTAGCAATGGCAGCACTGCGGCACCCATTGTCCGTTGGAAAATTGTCATGCGCGTCTTTCAGTATCTTTATCATAATGTTTGCTCCTGATGTCCGATTGAGGCGATTCAACATGCTCTAGAAAGATAACTTAAAGAGCTACACTTTTGATTCAGATATCATTTTTCAATTTAAACGTTTGTTATGTCAAAAATGAATTTCAATATGAGACTACGAATTTGGAGCATAACTTTCTAGGTTAGAAATTGACGTATGATCATACATTGATTATATTTGATCCCTTTGACTTCTTTCTTCATCCAATTGACTCCTAAAATTCTTGAATCTTCATTTTGAGGTCCGACACAACTTTTGAGTATTTACACTTTAGTCCTCGAACTTTGGATCTTTTACAATTTAGCCAATGTCTCATTTTTTTCTTCTAACTTTTGCTTATTTATTTCAATTTCATCAATCTATATTATAACATCAAAATACACATTAAAACACCCATAAGTTCTCAAAAACATGCCAAAAACTACGATTTAAAGATATTTATTTAATGAGTTAATTACACTCATCACATCTCATCACACCAAATTTAACTGAATTTATCATTTAATGCTACCAATATGTCACATAATGTGGTGTTTTAAGATTAGTAGTGCTACATATTATTATTCTTTACCGAATACTTTATTCAAACTTGGAATTTGCATTAGTGGTTTTGTCTTAAAAAAATCATGTATTAATTGTAAACACAGAATTACTAGAATATATAAACTATTAAGAGTAAATTCCCTAACCAAAATATGAGTTTGGCTACTCGTTCTTTTTTAAATTACATTTTAATATAGAACTTTAATCTTAACATGATAATAGAGTCTATAAAGCTCTATTAAGCAATTCAATCCGTCTCAAATTCGATTGATCATTTGAATTTCAAGGTTGGTGTGCTCAAATGAGCTACCATCTTTTATAACCATATTAAGCCCCCATTTGGTGTACATTTCTGGAACAAAAAATGCATTTTTACTGTTGATGTGATGAAGAATATGTGGTTGAAAAAGAAGGAAAAATTATTGATGTGATGTAAAATATTATTTTATTGAAGAATATGTGGTTGAAAATGAATAGAATAATGAGAATGAAAAAAAAAAGCGGATCAAACAGAAAGTAAAATATGTTGATTTAGTATAAAAATACTAATCAACATATAAGGATTAGCCGTTAGCACTTGAGTTTATCCTCTTAACAAGTTTTAACATTTCAAGATGAAGCTTCAAAATATAAACATCTAATTTTTAGCATTCGCTGTTTGAAAATTGAGAGAATTTTCAAAGTTTTAATAATTCTGGAAACTAGTTTTGAAAATTGACAAGTAAAACAATACATACGGCACACACTGGTCCAGTGCTATTACTAACGTTAGGTGTTCATTAATTATAAAGTTATGACGAGTGAAGACTTCCAACTTCAAAAATAGTCAAATTTTATTTTCGTGCTCAATTTAAAATACAAATGGTCAAGCAAAGATGATTTGTACTCGCCACGTCTCAAATGATGGTTTAGTCACATATTTTTTTTTTTCCCCCAAAGAAAAATCACGAATTAATTTTTAACATTTAAACTCTCAACTTAGTAATGTTTTTTAACGCGTTGATTCCAAATTCACGATTTCCCCTAATATTATCGTTCTAACGGAAACAAAGACATCACACACAAAGGTAATATGTATCAATGCTTGGTTTTAAATTTTCAATATGAATAGATAAACGTAAAGGGTAGTTGTTTTTTGAAAAGTAGTTATTAATCTAATTGACCGTTGAATTTGAACCAATTTAATTTATTGAGACATTGACACTTGGCCATGAGTTTTCCTATTTTAAAGACTGGAAATTTACAAGTGGATGCTTTGCTTTAGCCTTCCATCATTGATTGGTCAACGCATAAACTAATTTCCAGAATTATTATTATTACTAGGTGTAAGCAACGTGCAATGCACGTTTGCTTAATTTATATTTAATAGTTTTGTTTAAGAATTAATTTGTTATTAATAAAGATGTAATTTTTTTGGTTAATTAAATAATTAATGATGTAATGTTTATATAATTGATAAATAATTAAATAGAGTGCTTCTCGCTGTCATTTCCAACTCAAAATCACAAACAGAAAATTCAAGGTATGTTAAGGAGTAAGAAGATAAGTTTACTTAGGCTCCATTTGATTCTCATTAATGTAGAATGAGAATGAAAAATATAGCCGTTATTGGACCCCACACAAGAGATCGAAATTAAAAATTGATAGATTGATGTGATGGATAACGGTCATATCTTTCATTTTTATGAGTTTTTAATGAAAAACAAACGTAGGCTTAAACTTTTTGTATGATTTAAGTTTTTACTTTTTTTTAAGTAATAATACAATTCATTTTATCGCTAAAGTATTATATGTATTACGATAATATATGTATATCATGTGTTAGACTTAGTATTGGTAAGTGACGGGTAAATTTTCGAGGACGAAAATATTTTAAGGGGGTGAGAATGTAATACCCCAAAAATTTTCATAAAATATAATTCAATTTTTATATACCATATTTTAATATTTTGAAAGTTAGGGACTAAATGATACATTTATCAAATTATATTTTATTTGTGTCAAATATTTAGATATTGATGGAGTTATCGTAAATATATGAATATTGGTCTCGTTGGATAAATCGTAATTAAATATATAAATCAGATTCGAGAAAAAATCGATTCGAATAAGTTAGCTCCAAGATATTTTAGTTTGAAGGAATTATCAAAAACTCATTTATTATTATTATTATTATTATAATTTTGAAAGTAGGGGGTGGTGAAAAAAAAAAATTCCGTTAAAAACAAGAAATTCCGTTAGTTTTTCCGTTAAACCAACAAATTTCGTTAAATAGACACTTTTTATATATAGAAAGATTTGCAACTCCATTTCACTATGTTGGTTATTAATCCTTTAGGTCAAAATAAGTTCACAACTACACGAATAGCATGGATAAATGTTGTAGAGATAAATAAAATCTAATGGCAGTTCAATTTTTAAGAACTTTTAAATACTTCTTTCTTTGCTCAGAATTTATATCCAATAAAGAAAGCGACGAAGTTGGAGGTCTGACTAAAATTCAGTCTAACGTAGAAACTATGCAAAAATAAAGGGAGTAAAGTATCGCTTGGACTACGGTAGAAACATCCATCAGCAGTGGACAGCTTGCACCATAGTCCACAATAAATTAATGGTAGAATCACGGTCCAGTTTTTTTCAATCCACTTGTACATAAGATACAAATTGATGGGTGTCGCATAAGCATAAATTCAATCTGTGGCCTCTTTCTTGCGTATTCCACGAGGCAAAAATGAAAAACCAGTAACCCTTGCACCAATATTCAAGAATTCACTACACAGACAGATTGGTCAATAATAGCGACTTTCTTGAGATGACCCTTAATTAGTTTAATAAATAAGGAAGACACAGACAGCCAACCATTTGTGTCAGAAGCTTTGAATTCATTTCACCAAAACATGAAGTATACAGTTTTCTTCACGTCTTTAAATCTTTGTATATTCTGCTTTATCCTTGTATCAAGAAAATCTTCAGCTGCTGATTATCGGTACGAAGCATGCCCTCCCAGGGATTGTGGAAATGGCCTAAACATAACCTTTCCATTTTACATTGAAGGTTTGCAAGAATCCTACTGTGGTTACCCTGGATTTCATCTCAGCTGCAGCAAACATGGCCATCCAACGATTAGTTTACCAGAAAATGACTATATAGTTGAAAACATTTCCTATCCTACTCGTTCTTTTCGTGTTTATAATGCTTCTGTTTTGAGTACTTCAAACCGTAGTTGCCTTCCACAAATCATAAACACGACACATCCTACCAGGGAGTTTCGTTATGTTAATGCATCAAGGCTTTATTTGTTGTCCAATTGTACAGAACCGTTGTCTAATGATCTTTTGCAATACAAGGTTGCCTGTCAGGATGAGAAAAGAGATAATTTGGTTTTAGCACTATGGGATGAAGATGAAAATTTGCAGAATGGGTTGGAAAATTGCGAAAAACACGTGGTGGTGCCGGTGGAAGTGCATGGAGAGGAAGAGAGGATTGGAATGGGAAAGTATGAGGAGATTTTGAGAAGAGGGTTTGCACTGAATTGGTCAGTCGCCGGTGACTGCAGGGATTGTGAGAGATATGGTGGCCGATGTGGCTTTAACACCACTACTTTCAAGTTCCGTTGCTTCTGCCTTGACGGACCCAGATGGAGTTGCAGGCCACGACGTTCAGATTCAGGTATATTATTTTCTTTTTTGTCGCTTTCTATTTATGGAATGTGATAATTGAAAAAATAAATTTGATAAAAATTTCTTGGGACGTGTTTACTGTTCACACTGCCGAATAATATTTTAAGGATGTTTTCTTACTTCGATTGAACAATCTTGCTACATATTCATTAAACTTGAGATTGTGAGATGATAATTTTTTATACATTACTTTTATAAATATTTTAAATAATTAATGGTTCAAATTTTGATGAAATGTCAAGATTGTACACTAGGAGTATTATTTCTCCGTCAAATATGCAAACAGGGTATGTAGACAGAACATGTACTGTGACCTTAGCCGCCTAAATATTTTCTTATGTGTTACGTAAGATTGGATAAATTCAAGAAATAATGTTGCACTATGTAATTTTTTTTATATATGTTTGACCAAAAAGCTAGAGAAAATTGTAATAGCGATCTTAAATTTTTGAGTTTTTAGCATACTTTACTCTAACATTCAATTTATATTAATGAAGGTTTCAAACCTTTGAAAAGTTAGTAGCTAAAGTCCAATTTAGTGGAAACCATCTATCTGACTGTTAGTTGACTAAGAAAAATGAACTTTGACCAATTTTAACCAAATTGAAAGGGGTAAAATAGTAATTTTAAATCCTATTATAAACAACTAAAAGAATAAATAAAAAAAGTATAGGATTGAAACTTCTTCCCTAGCCCCACCGCCACCCCCACCTCTACAATCAAAATTAAACCACGGAAAAAAAAAATTAAACCATGAAAAAACACCTTCCACTGTTGGCCGACAATCACCCCACCATTCGCCGCCATCGTAGTTGCCGCCACCACCACCATGTGAAATCGCCAATCGCCACCATACCAAAATTTCGCGAATTCAATCTTTCAAAACCTCCAATTCGCATGTTTAATCCTGATTCGAAAACACATTTCCAAATTCTCAATTTTTCCCTTACCCAGAATCTACAGCTTGCACAATGAATTTTTGAGGGAGTCTACTTCTAGGATTAATTTGTTGGAGACTGTAGAGTGGTGGTCGGAATTATGACCCTTGACCCTTCTTTTCTTTCCCTACTTTCTCACCTCAAAAAACTTTTATTCTACAAATGTTACACCCAAACAAAAATCCCATTTGCAAATTATTCTCAATTACTAAAAGGTATCGGGAACAAGGGGTATAATACGTAGATTTATAGGAAAAGTCCGAATACTACCTAAGTAGGTGTTCTCACTATCATCCAAGTTATCAAATTCTTCAAGTTTAGGTTCATAGACTTGATCTTCCAATCACTCATCTATTATATTCTTTCATTCTTCAATGATTAAAGTTCGGCTAGGACATTTGGAAGAGATGTGGACAAAGTCCTTACAGTTCAAGTGAGAAGAAATAATTGAAACTTCAGAAATTGTACCCTTATTTTCCAACACAGAAGGAACATTAGACAAGGAAGATCTCTTGGTAAACTTAAGAGGAAGCGGCGCTAATGAGATAGATGTATGGTTGTTACCATACTTTTCATATGGAGTACCAAGAACCAACTCATAATCTCGAGCTAAAGAGTAAGTGTGATCAAGAGTAGTGACAGCTCGAAGGAAAAGATCACGCCTAAGATCATCTCTTAAACCTTGTCTAAACATACTCAAAGTCAGGGTCTTATCCTCAGTGACACGACATTTCATTCGAAATTCCTCAAATTGATCAATATACTTAGTCACTAACCGATCTCTTGTTTAAGGGTAATCCATTGAGTAAAAACATCACAATCTAAGCAACCATCAGAAGTAGAAACATCTACGTCAATGTTTTTAAAGGGACGCTTCTTATGACATGGAAGAGAATGAGTACCATAAAGATCATGACCTCTTTCTCGTTTTCGCTTACGAACCTGATCCCTATCCCTACGATTGTGTCGAAAATATTTTTGATCACATTCTTGACAATGATATTTTCTATTATGGGACACTACAGAATTATCAACAATAGTCAAATGAAGAAGTTTCTTAAAATTATTCAAACTAACAGCTGGGCTCCTACTCTCTTCAAGTGTAGAAGTCATTTGGATTTGAATAGCTGCTATTTGACGGGTGAGTGCATCAAATTGCAAAGACTCCATAGTTAAATACTGAAACTAGAAATGACAAGACGACCACTACGCAACTGTATGAACTGTATTAGCAACTTAATGACATATAATGAAGAAATCAATGAACAATAAGTGTAAGGAAACGGAAAATAATAATTTGAGCATTTTTTTATTGGAAACTTTGGGATTAAATGAAGCCAAATACGATAAGCTATTACTGTTGATACATGTAAAATAACAAAGCAGACGTCAAATACTAGTAAAAAATTCAATCATGTAAAATAAGTGGGGTAAAATGAGAATTTAATAAGTCAAGGGATTCAGTCACGTGAACTTTAAGTAAAATTGTGGGAATTTAACAAGTACAAGGATTCGATCACGTGAATTTTAGGTAAAATTATAATAACAGCAGCACAAAAAAATTAATCAATGCAATTTTAAAAATAAACAGTGATATAAACTAATGATAAATAAAACAAAAACCTCCATTTGTTCGTTGAAGTAGTCAAGCCAATCAACCAATTCATCGAAGTAAACGGGCCAATCAACAAGTCAAAGAAAAATTAAGGCCCAATCTGAGGCTCAATACCAAATCAAAATACACTAAATTAAATGAAGGCCCAAAACTGAGGCCCAATGCACTAATCAAATTGACAAAGTGATGCCTAAACTGAAATAAACCCACTTTGAGCCCAAGTAATGACCACTGGAGACGAATTGAAGCGACGATTGACTGGTCGGGGCTGTAGAGATTTCTGGATGTTGTCATAGTGCGACGGTGGTTCTCGTTCATTGGTCGCGCCTGTACCTGAGGGTCGTGGGTTGGGGCGTATAAGAGTTCTAGGTCGCTGTCGGTGTATGGCTGTGTCGCGAGAGGGAAAGCGACTAATTGTGGTCGAAGGAGAAGGTGAATTTGTGGGAAGACAAGTAGGGGTGACGGCTGAGTGTGCGGTCGTTGGTATTGTTTACGGGAGTGGCAGCAATCGATGAGTTTTTTTGGTACTCTGTAGCGACTGCAATAGAGACAGTGTCGATTTTATTGGAGACTGGGAGGAGTGGCTGGCGGTGAGGGTTGAATTATAGTTGGTGGTGAGATTTCTGAGTTGCGGTCGACTCAGGGATATAGCCAGGATTTCAATCTTGGAGGGATGAAAATACAGGAGGTGGAGGGGGGCGGGGTCCCCGAAATTTTTTTTTTTAACTAAGAGAATTGAAAACGATGATTTTGAGTACCAAAATAGTACTGAAATTCAATGTTCAATTCAATCACTACTGACTATTCTACTACTTAATTCTTAAATTCAAATATTCAATAACTAACACAATTACACAAACTAACAACAACTATTCTACTTAATTCTTAAATTCAAATATTCAAGAATAAGACTTATTAGGATTGAACACACAAAATGACGAAATCAACGTCTGGTCTTCTCACTTCTGTCATTCACAATGCACCAGTCACAAATCACAATCCCAACATATTCCTTTCAATAAGAAATCAAAATTATACACTAGACAAAACAAGTAAACATGCATTATGCATAAACCAACTTGGGAATTGAGAACTTAGGTTTTGGATTGGATTTTGGCAATTTATTTATTTAAGTAACTATTGAATATTTTGTTTAGATCTAAAATTTTTATATGGTTGAATTTTAAAGTGTAAGTTATTTACTCAATATTTATTGATGGAAAAAAATTAAAAATCTCAAAATTTTGGGGCGAGTCAAAATCTTGGGGGGCGAAACTGAAAAATACATTACAAATTAACTAGGAATAGTGTACCGACGGACAATGTTGGGGGGCGGTCGCCCCCTCCCGCCCCCTAGCTCCATCTCTGTCGGTCGACGATGAGAGAATTTTTTTTACAGCGTCGAGCGGACGATTGTGTGTTTGGTTGGTGGCCTGTGGTTAGGTGGGATAATTGAATTTCAGTAGCTGGGTGATGTATAAAATTGGTGGAGTGTATGTAATGGATGAAAAACTCTCAAGTTTAGCTCTGATACTACTTTGATGCACGATAAAATAGAAGGCAACAAGAAAGGGGGAAGAACTGGAGAGAAGGAGGGAGAAACCAGAGAAGAAACAGAAATTCGGGAGAAAAGGGTTAGGAAGAAAACGTTTGCTCCAAGCAACGCCATTTCATTTATCATATTCATCAACTGTCTAAATTATAATGTCAAAATCATATAAATAGTAAAAACTTAGCTAGTGACGGGTTTGGCAAACCCACTACTACAAGTCCAATAATAGAAAACATAAATGATAAAATCAATAACAATAAAATTAAGTCTCGATTATGTTTGCATACTAGGTGGGTTTGGCGAATTAGTCAATCATGATTAACTTACACTTTCGAGAAACAACTTTGAAGGTGAATTTTTTGCAAATATTTTCAAGAATTTGATCAAACTGAAGGTTCTTGATTTGAGTGAAAATGGGTTCAAAGGGAATGTGCCAGAATCCATTGGAAATTTGACAGAACTATTGAAGATAAATCTCGATTTCAATGAGTTTTTCAAGAAAATCCAAGAAAATCAAACAATTCAATTTGGGTGTGCTCTATGTGTTTGATCCATTTGAAATGAGGGTTTAACTTGTTGTACATGTTCAAATCGGAAAGCATTGTACGTGTTTGCCAACGACGATGATTGTTGTGGTAACTGATTTTCAGTGAGAGTGGGAAAGGGGATTTGTGAACGAGACATCTCTTTTTTATTATTGGTTTTTTCTCTATTTATTTAGAGCCCGTTTGGTAAAAATTAAAATTCAATTAAAATTGAAAATATAGCCGTTATTGGGTCACACTTGTCTAATAAAAGTCAACAATAACGACTAGTTTTTCAATTTTAATCCGATTTTAATCTTTACCAAACGACTGTATGTGGTTGATTTAAACTTATTATTTTATTTCTTTTAATTTGGTCAAAATTAGTCAAAATTCACTTTTTTAGTCAACTAACGGTCATACGAATAAGTTCCATCCATTTGAATTTCAGCTGCTAATTTTTCAAAGGTTTGGGGACCTCCACCGATACAAATTGAAGGATAATAAAAAAGTCTGTTAAAAATTTAAAAGTTTGAGACCGCTGCTTCTATTTTCCCAAAAAGCTATTAAGATTTGAATTTTTATCTTAAAAAATCAACTTTGTTAATAAAAATATTTCAAATCCACATATGTTGGTCTACGCTTCAATCGATGTGAGTTTATTATTTAATGTGTCCCCACAAGTTCCTGATTCGTAAGCAGTGTATTTTTGAAATTCGTGTGTTCGTTCGATGTTTGAATAGGTTTAAGTTGTTTGTTTGATTTTAATTAGCCCTGGTCCATCTTAAGCGGTTATCCTCGGAGCATTCTTACCTATTGAAGACAAGATTTAAGTTTATAACTATTACAACTCGCATAACTTGTTTTTTTTTTTTTTAAAATTATTATTATTGTTTTTAAAAGTCAAATGAGCTTTTCATTAAGAACAATCAGAAGTCAAAAAATCTATTGCTGCAAAGTCTCAACGAAAGATACTTCATGGCCTCGATCCGTGCAAATTTAGCACCTATTTGGTAGTCATTTTTTATTTTTTTGGATTGTTAGGAATATTGGGTCTAACTCTACCTAATAAAACCGGCTTATTAGAGGAGGATTGTCATCACCTTATTAAGTGGATCATTTATATTTTCCCAAGCAATGTGTGATTCTAATACGCTCCCTTACGCACAGCGTGGACCATGCCAAACAGCTGTGAACAAATCGATATTGTGTGACACCCAACATTGCATAATTGAACCTTTATCTGATATTATGTTAGGAATATTGGGCCTAACTCCACCTAATAAAACCGGCTTATTAGAGGAGGATTGTCCTCACCTTATTAAGTGGATCGTTTATATTTTCCCAAACAATGTGGGATTCTAATACGCCCCCTTACACATAGCGTGGACCATGCCAAACAACTGTGAACAAATCGATATTGGGTTATGAATTTTTTTTGGAAAAACAACGGTAATTTTTTTGAAGAATACGTGGTTAAAAAGTAGAAAAAAGTTAAGAAATTTTACGTGTAATATATTCTATTGTGTTAATGTGTGATTGAGATTGAATATATAAAAAAAGAGTTTGGAAAGAATGAAAACGAGTATATGCTTAAGCTCCTTCCAAATGGAAAAGGCAGCCACCATTTTGCCATTCTCGTCCCTACAAATATCCCAATCCGATGGACATTCCGACCTAACTCCACTGCATAAAACATTGAATTAATTAGTGACTTCTGACAATTATGGATTTGGTCAGTTTTAGCCCATTTCGTTTTATTTTTGTGGGACTGGCCCAATGGACTTGAAATTTAACTATCCATTTGTTAACAAATGCAGCGTGCTTGAATTGCAACGGCCCAAACTATGCACTTCATTAGTTTGAATCCTAATATGTGAATGTGGGGCCTACTAGGGACAGAGTTAGAATTATATAAAATTTAGAGCTTGATTGGAATATAGACTTTTGGGGTGGACTAGTTTCTTTGAGCCAATTTTTTTTTTTTTTGACGTAAATGAGGTTTTAAGCCAAATTTATGAATTTTGGCCCAAATTTTAGATTAGGCTATAACCCAATTTGTTAAAAGTTGGGTTCTTCACTGAATTATCAAAGCGGCTTATAGCCCAAGTAATGCGTTCTTCTCTGGCCAACTTTCACATAAGAATCCTCTATGTTAAAGAGACAAGTAGACAACCTTTCATCTGATTAATCTAAATATATTGTAAATTTGTGACTTAGAACCATTTTGGTAGAATTTTGAAAAATTAAATGTTGTATTCGATACTGAAAAACTGCATTAAAACATGTTTGGATATACTTTTTTTTTTAAAGAAAAAATTGAAATGATGTAGGTGGCTTTTTTAGGAAGTTCTTTCTACGAGAAGTAAAAAGCAAAAGCAAAAGAAGATCTCCCGTCGAATAGTCATTTAGTTGTCCCATAAGCTAATGGTCACAATTGAGCTCAAAATTGAAGTTTTTTTCGCAATGATTATTAGAATTCTTCTCCCTCAAATGTGAAAAATCTAATTGAAATTGTTTAATTGCGATTGCGATTTTACCGACACATTTATTTTTATTTTAAATTAATAATTTCAACGAACATTTTAAATTCGAATAGTTCATTTGAGATTGTGACACAACTTACCTCGTATATTAAATTTTAAAAGTAACACTTAAAAGGCACCGAACTATCCTTTATTCTTCCACCAGAATTTTGACAATAGAAAACAGGAAAATAAGATAAGAAGAGTAAGGCCTCGTAGTTGTTTCTGATTCGCAGGTCAGGAATTCAAATAATTTATTGGGTAGGAAACTTCAGCGTTATTGGTTTAGGGTGACCAATTCAACTCAGTACCTTTCTGATAATCCTTTTCTATTAGTCTTGATGAAAAAATGTTCCAAGTCAAATGCCGTGTTTCATGAAAATAATTTTCAAATAGAATTGGGACAAAGCTAGAAAATTTGATCTCTCACCATCTTCTTCTTCTTGTTAATCATGGTTTCTTCAAGAGAGCTCTGTAGGGATGCTGCCAGATTTTTTGTTTATTTCTCTGTGTTTCTTCATGTATTTATCCTCAACTTTGTGTATTCTAAATGTCCAAAAAGTTTCCCCTGCGGAAATCTTGGCAATTTGGAGTTTCCTCTGGCAGATTTTTCGCAACCCAGATGTGGGTTGTTCGCGGTTGAGTGCAATGCTCTTCCGAATCCAAGAATTCACCTGGATACTGAAAGGTTATCGCCATCATATGAGATTACGTCCTACATATCTACCAATCAAGTATTGATTCGAAACCCTCTTCTTGAAAGCTTTTTGCGAAGTAAGAGCTGCAATTTATTCCTCCAATTCTATATTCCATATAATCATTCTATTTCGTTGATATTCTTCCCAAATATCACTTTGATCAAATGCCCAAAAAATCTGAACTCCGACGAAGACGATGAGACACGTCATTTAAAGGAAACTTATAATAGAACCTACAAAGACTGCGATGACTTCGATATATATTACGTCAATTCAAATGAAAATCTTCCGCCCCCAATTCCGAATGTTTGTTCTGTTCTTTACTTGCCAATCAAATCACCGCCTATATCAGGTTCAGCTGACTTGTTCGAACTGTTAGACCCCGAATATAATATAGAATGGAATCTGTCGAATGATTGTATTGCTTGCCACCGAGAGGGAGGACAATGTACAGCTGACCAAAATAATCTATTTCGATGTGTAAAAGGTAACACCGGCTTTTGAACTTGGACGATTGCAAGTTATTCCTTTACATGCTTCTTCCTGATTTGTGTTTTTGCCAGCAATCAAGAGCAGGGTTTAAGGGATTTTAACTCTAAAGCATATAAATTGTTTGGTTTTTATGTGTTACTGATAAATTTTCAATTGTTATTTCTATATGCCAATCAATCCACATGAAAACATTTGATTTATACAGGACATGGAAACATAGTTATTTTATTATTATTTGACCTATTGGACCTGATCTGACATATTTGCTCATGTTGGCAATGAATGCAGGAAAGAGCAAGAAGTTAAAGCTGATTTTATTAATCACAGGTAAAAGAATATACATATATTACACAGTAGACTTGGAAATTCTGTTCTTACCTACCTACCTTCTTTACTTAATTACTTCCCTTTTTTTCTCTGTTTCAATTCAATGGAAGAAATCATTATTCTCATCACAGTTTCTCGTTTCATTTTCGGGTAGTGGGTTCCTGATTTCTCTGTTTTCTGATTTTCAGTTATACCTGGAAGTATAGTCATACTTTGCGTGTTAGGCTTTTTCATTTGGCGCCATAAAAGAAGAATCAATGATGCACACTTACTTTCGAGGAACGTATCCTCCGATCCCTCCACAAAATCAGACATTGAAGCTGGGAGTTTCTACTTTGGTATCCCCATCTTCTCCTACACAGAACTTGAAGTTGCCACCAATAATTTTGATTCTTCTAGAGAACTTGGAGACGGAGGTTTTGGAACTGTCTACTATGGTAAGAATATATTAGTCATTATGAGGCAGACTCACTCTAAATCACGATAAGTAAAGTTGTGGCTAGTCCATATATAATATAATTGGCAATTGTTTAAAACTAATAGCAAGACTGCCTTCTTTCTAATTAGGCAAACTCCAGGATGGACGAGAAGTAGCAATAAAGCGCCTCTATGAGCATAATTACAAACGAGTAGAGCAGTTTATGAATGAAATCAAGATCCTCACTTGCTTGAGGCACCCGAATCTTGTTTCTCTCTATGGCTGTACATCTAGGCGCAGCCGGGAACTCCTACTTGTTTACGAGTACGTTTCTAATGGCACAGTTGCAGATCATATTCATGGTGACCGAGCAAATGAAGCACCACTCTCATGGCCAATTCGCATGAACATTGCCATAGAAACTGCTAGCGCATTGGCATACCTACATAAATCTGATATAATACATCGCGATGTGAAGACTAACAACATACTGCTCGACGACAATTTTTGCGTCAAAGTTGCCGATTTCGGGCTTTCAAGACTCTTCCCTAATGATGTCACTCATATATCTACTGCCCCTCAGGGAACTCCTGGATATGTTGATCCAGAATATCATCAATGTTACCAACTTACTAATAGAAGTGACGTTTACAGCTTTGGAGTTGTCCTTATCGAGCTCATATCATCAATGCCTGCCGTGGATATAAGTAGGCATCGGCATGAAATCAACTTAGCCAACTTAGCGATAAGCAGGATCCAACGGTGTGCCTTTGACGAGTTAATCGATCCATCTCTGGGATTTGGATCTGATGCTGAAGTTACAAGGATGACTACTTCAGTGGCGGAGTTAGCTTTCCGATGTTTGCAACTTGAAAAGGATCTGAGGCCTTCTATGGCCGAAGTATTAGCATTTCTGAAGGAGATAAGGGGCGACGAGGAGTTAGAATTTGAAAATAAAATGGAGACTAATGATATTAACAGCATTCCAAGAGGCGTAAAGATCCCACCTTCACCTGAAACAGATGATGTTTTATTGTTGAAGAGTAAGTATTTACAATCCTCACCAAATGCTGTGACTGATATGTGGATGATAAGTGGCTCTACAACAGCTAGTTCCAGTGGGTGAGATTTTTATTTTTATTTTCTTGTTTATAGAAGTAGATTATGGTAAGAATTTTCTTAAACACCCTTTATATTGTTTGCCAAATGGGTGGGGATTTATTCTGTATTCTATGCTTTCAACTTCACAAACAGTAAATACAGAATTAAAACTGAGAATATGCTAGTAAATAATGTAGCTTTTTTTAACATCTGGTTATATTGTTCTCTAGCTTGAATAATACGAGGAAATGTACAAAACAACATACAACGTTCTGTGTTGTTCAATCAAGTACGTCAAGCATCCTGTGTGGAACAACAATTTTTTGTAAACTGATATGCATTCCCACCAGCACAGACAATACCAAGCATCTGAGATGATGTCTCAATCTTATCGATCTGTCAAACGTGAAGCATTCCTAGGTTTCATTTGGATCCTGGATTTTGACTAGGAAAATGAAGAAACTTTCTAGGGATTTTTGCTTCTTTTTATTTATTTATTTTTTACCCTTTTGGCCAGGGTTTTCGGATCTGTTTCATGTATATGTAGTCTTGCTCTTAACC
Source organism: Fraxinus excelsior (assembly GCA_019097785.1). NCBI lineage: Eukaryota > Viridiplantae > Streptophyta > Magnoliopsida > Lamiales > Oleaceae > Fraxinus > Fraxinus excelsior. The sequence continues at coordinate 4,659,782 of CM032643.1, read as the reverse complement.
TAAAGTTAAATTCTTTCGAGTAGGGAAGTAAAAGAAAAGGTTACGCGAATACTAAAATATATTGCAAAAAACTTTTTACGATTTTAAAAGCACCAATTTTTAAAGCGGATAAAATACGAGCTGACATTGAAGAAGAGACGTGGAGCGAGATAGCTTGTTAGGCTACTATTCAGGGATGGGAAAGTGCGAAAAAAGATCTCATGTCCACTAGACATAGGGTAAATAACGAGTTATGATGGAGTTTCTCGATACATAGTATAGCATTTGATGAACCAAACCAACAGAAACCTCAAAAGACCATAGTTGAATATGACTCTTTTCTAGAAGGTAACTCATCCAGCGAAGGAACGATTCAACAATCGTCGCAAGCGCTACAAGAGGCATAGGACGTTTGGAAATAACAAAGAAGATGAGGGATATGACCCCTGTATAGCTAAATTAAAGATAAGAACAAAGGTTGAGATATGCATTCGAGTTTCATATTGGCCGCCTCAGTTTTAAGAATAATAGCCTTCTAAGAATTACTACCATTTGGAAAAATCACAGATAGTCAAAGTACGATTATTAATACTATGTTTACCATTTTGGAAAAATTGAAGATATATTAGAGTTGACAATTCTTATATTTTGATTATTTTTGTTTATGCTTTGTGATTTTCATACTTTGCACTCAGCATATCGTTAGATTTTATGTATGGTTTGTTTGACAGAGAAAATAATACAACACCTAACAGTATTAAGAAAAACAGAAAATAAAATCTCGTCAATTTAAAAAATCATGCGTCGTCTTGCATTTTGAGAGTATGACTTTATGAAGTTTAACAGCGTTATGCAATAGCTTACTGTTACCCCCTTGATGATCGCAAGAGCTGAAACGACTTAGACATGGGCAGTGTCTTGCTCCCATGTCAAATGCAAGCTAATAGATTCGTGGCATGCAAACCTGAAAATCAAATTAGTGTTCAAAGATAGCTAGATGGATTTCACTGAGGCGATTACTTTTGACGGTTATATGTCAAGGATTTTATATGTTCAAAGCAGTTTTTACAGGCAAGTTGGTTATCAGCCACGTTAGGGCAGTTTCCTTGGTGGGAAACATTTGAATTTTGATCCTATGGTTGGGGGTGTTAGTAATACGAATTTTATATATACATGAGATATAGGGTATTGAGTGTATTGTTGTGATTCTTGTCTAATTTTGTGAGTTTTTCTTTTATTACGGTAATAAAAGTTGGGAAGCATTTTCTGTATTTCGTGTGTTTGATTACATATTCTGTCCCTTTCATAAAGTGTTGCAATTCTTCGTTAAACAAAGAAATTGGAGTGTCTTCGAGAAATGATTGAGTGCGAAACTTAGTGCCATATAGGGAAAAATTTACTGTAGAAAAATTGATAACATTCTGTCCCTTTCATAAAGTGTTGCAATTCTTCGTTAAACAAAGAAATTGGAGTGTCTTCGAGAAATGATTGACTGCGAAAATAGGGAAAAATTGACCCTATAACATTTTCCATGCTGGTATAACCAAATGAAATGCATAATTTTCACTTTTATATGAAAACATACTATTTTTTGTTCCTCCTGCAGCATGGGTGACATGAAAATATTAATTCCCATTCAATGCTCCCAAAATTTGTATCTGGGATGAGGATAGGTTGGATAGGAAACCTAACTAGAGATCTGAACTTGAGATGATCTCGAATAGTGCTTTTGAGTACCTAAAACAAAGGCTAATATGTAGGATATTGTATTTCATTCGATACTTAACTTGGTATACGCGTGACATTGCAAGTGAACGATATCGTCGACCTCGGAGTTAAGTGAACCTAAAGAGTGCGAAATATCGTTTTCACGAGGACCATATTATTTATTATTGACCTTGTTATGAATTTGATCTTTTCAAGACCACTTCAAAAAAAAAAAAAAAAAAACCTCCAATACTCATTAGAATTTGGATCAAACTACAACATATTTAAATTAATCCTACTTTTTATTTGAACCAATACAAAAATTTAAATCTTGTTTGAACCACATTTTTTTAAGAATACATTTTGAAATAGTAAATTAATGGAGAGAGTATAGTTGAAAAATAAGAAAAAAAAAAACTTAAGTTTGCGTGTAATATTAATTTACTGAAAAATGTGATTGAAAAGAAGAAAGAAAAAAATGTATTTTAAAAATAATGTGGATCAAATAAGGGCTTAATATAGAATGTACTTATTCTAATTTTAGACTAAAACTAAGCTATGATTAATTAACTAGTTGACAAGATTGTTTTCGAGATTAAAACGATGAGAAAAGTGAAAGGACTCACGATTTCACCTTAAGTCTCCCCCTTGATTTATCACACAAAGTCATAAAGAAATTAACATGCGCATTTGGTCGAGCTTAATTAAGTAAATCCATTATATTTTTGTGTGAATTTCAACCAAATTAAATGCATTAATCTATCAAAAAGATTATTTAACAACCGGCAACAATTCTAAAAGTATACGAAGTTACCCCCTTGGGGGTTTATCCGAGTTGGTGGAGCAAGTGAACGCGGAGACTGAATGTCCCGAGTTCGAATCCATTGCCAACACTTCATCGGTCGAGCCCGTTGCACCGGGCTTGCCTAGTGCGGTTTATCTTTCTTGTGTGGTTTCCTGGCTATTGCACTGGAGCGAGATTTATCCAGTGCGCACTCACGAGTAACGGCTATGGGTTCCTACATCAAAAAAAAAAAAAAAAGTATACGAAGTTACAAGCTTTTAATAAACAAATAATTCATCTTTCTATTCTTTACGGTTCACAAAGCAATTAATTATTGATCACGTAAAATTGAGATCATCATAATAATAAAAACAGTAAACAATATCAATAAAAAAATGTCTTTTAATCAAAAATCATTGTATAAGAAAAATACAAATTACCATTGAAATACATCACTATTTTAATGAAGAAAAAGACAAGAAAGTGAAAGCAATCTTGCACCAAGATTATTCGTGGGTCACAATTCAGACAAAATTTTCAAATCCTAGTTCGTTGCTTCGTATCTCTCAATTTAATCTTCAAGAATTTCTAAAAAAATGTGTTAATAGTCTACCCTAATAATGAATGAAAGTCCTATTTATCACAAGTATCCTAATCCCATATAAATTTGTGGATAGCTATGTCAACGAGTCGAGTCGAAAAAAAAAAGTTCGAGCTCGGCTCGAGCTTTTTTGGGCTGGGCTATTTCGAGCCTGAGCAAAGCCGGGCAAATCCATACCAAAAAATTTCGGCTCGGCCCGAGCTTTTGGTAGTAGCCTTAGTGGGCGGATCGGGCTTGGGCCGAGTCGGCTTGGGTTTTTTTTTTTTTTTTTTTTAAAAAATCGATATATTATCTTGGCTACTAAATTTTGCGATTTTCATTTAATGGTATACTAATCTTTATTGGTTTCTATGTGTTGTGTTAATACTACGATGAACATGACTACTACGTTTATAAATTCAAGTTACAATACATCAAAAATTTACATAGGTATCTTGTATTGAATCCATCAAGAAATTATTCTCATAATTTTCTTACATGTGAAATTGATTTTGTAATAAGTACTCATTGTTTTTATGCATATTGATGGTTGAAATAATCTAGAAACGCATTATCTTTGTAATATCCAAGCGTATTCAATTTTACCAAGGATCTCAAGAAGAAAAGGATAGAAAATCTGGTCGGAATGCAAATTCACTTTATTTTCCTGTTTAATTAAATATTTTAATGTTTCCTTAATTATATACTTATTTTTTATTAATTTTTTGTTGTGCGTGGAAATCACAAATTTTTGTCATTTGAAGATAGCCAAGAAGAATTGTACCTCACCAGCCTTGGCATTTATTTCACTTATTAGTGTTATCTAAGGTAAATAAGGTGTTAAGATATTGTATTATTTAATTATGTATGGCATAAATTATATCTTATAAATTTTTTTTTATAAAAATGACTGATATTTTTTTAATCTTAGTGACAGCACGTAGGCAGCCTTTCCAAATTTTTTATTTAATTTTTTTGAATGTTGCTCTTACGGGCTTTCGGGCCCGAGCTTCGGCTGGATTCCACCGAGCCCCAGCCGGCTAGCTTTTTTGCAATCCCTATCTATGGGTCACAATTCAGACAAAATAAAGACTAGGTGGGAGGCGTCCCCAAATTTGGGAAACCTCGTACTTCCAGCATAAATTCATGTTCCAAAATTTGGTTGAAGACCCCTGAACTTCTTTCCAGTCTCCAACTTAATTTTTGAACTTTTTTCAGCTTCCAATTTGGTCCTTCGACTTCTTGAATTAGTCCAATTGCATATATGGACGAGATACAAATTTGAGAGCCCATGTATGATTTTGATACAACGTTGAGTTCATGTATAGTTTTGATACATCACGTAAAGTTCATCTAAGGTTTTGATACAAGGGTAAATTTCATGTACCATTCGCGTACTTACCAATCGTCTTTACTCTTTTTGCAATGTAGATTACTTTGTTAGTTTTAACAAACAGAAATTATGGATGAAATACGAATTTATAAGCTCGTGTATAGGTTTTGATATAACGTCGAGCTCGTTTACGATTTTGATACATGACGTAAAGTTCATGTACCGTTCATGCATTTAACTCTCTATTTTGATTATGAAGTGCCTTCAATTATATAACAAGATTCGAAAGGGAAACAATAAAAATTACAATTTCATCTTATACATAACTTATCAATATTTCTTAATATTTGGCTGTCCAATCACAAAATCTGAAAGAGAATATTTTGTTAGTTTTTTGAATTTCACAGCACGTCTTCATGAAAACATTCTATTCGTCTGTTTCCAAGTCTTCACGAAAACATTTCCAAGTCAACTGCTCTGTTCAACCGCGTCTATAGAATTGGGAGAGACTTTGATTTCTATCCTGTTCTTCTTTCTTCTCACTGTTGTTAGGCATGGCTTTTTCCAGGGAGCTCTACTGCTAGTTTTCCTGTTTATTTCTCTCTGTTTCATCTGCTTAATCTAAACTTTGTCTACTCTAAATGCCAAAAGTCTTTCCAGTGTGGACATCTTGGCCGTTTGGAGTTTCCTCTATCCAATTATACGCAACCTGAATGTGGATTGTTCAGGGTTCAGTGCGATGCAATTCCTTATCCATTAGTTAACCTGGAATATGATGGGATTTCATCGTCCAGGAAGATTCTGTCCAAGATATCTACCCATGTATTCAGGATTAGGAACCTTATTCTTGAAGGTCTTTTGAAAAGTAAGAGCTGCGCTCTGTTCAACAATTACTCTATTCACCTTCTATTTTTTTTTCAGTCTTACCTAATATCATTTTGTTTAAATGCGCCAAAACTTCGACACCTTATTTCCCAGATTATTATAGGAACAGGTTGCCAATACTTCAACATATATTATGCCATGAAAATTAATTCTTGCCCAGATGAGTGCTCTGTTTTTCACTTACTAGGCGAATTGAAAAATGAATCAGATTCAACTGATTTGTTTGATCAGCTTAGCCCTGAATATAATCTACAATGGTTTCTGTCTGTTGAACAAAGGCGGCCAGAGTACAACTACCCAAAAGAATGAATTTATATGTGAAAAAGGTACCATCGACCTTCAACATGGACAATTGTTGTATATATCTGAACTGACATATTTGCTCATATGTTGACATAGGTGCAGAGGAAAAAAAAAAAAAAAATTTGCGGGAAGGAGTAAATCGAAACTGATTTTGATTTCAGGTAACTCTTTCAAGTTTTGGTACCATTCGTTTTGCTTCTTTTTGCTTCATAAACAGAGAAACTTTTTTCATCACTGGTGTTTCAGCTGTAGTGGTATCTAATTAGTTGGAAGTTTGATTGGGAAGTGAAGATTTGTAGTAGGTGTGATAAAATGTGGAGAAATTATAAATAAATTTTGGTAAAAGGAGTGAATGAAAGAATCGGGAGGGAATAAGATAAAAAATAAAAAGTTTAAATTTATTGTGATTTTGCTCATGTTCCGTGGGAGAATAAAATTAGATTTTTAGTAGATTTTGATAAAATTTGAAAAATTGTAAATTCTATAAAATGTATTATTAAAATTAACTGTTAGCTCTTACTTAAATTAAAATTTAGATTTGAATACATACCAAATAGGATTTTATCAAAATAATAATAATTAAAAAAAAAAATTTCAAAAGTTGGGGGAAGGGTCACGTGACCCCCCAAGGACCCCTCTATGTCCACCCCTGCGTAAGCTAATATATACTCCAACATTTTGTATATTTGTTTATGTGGAAATTACATTATCCATGTTTTTGAGCTTTCAATTTCAAAAATCAAGTTTAAGAATTATTTTTATAAAAATCAGGTCATAATTTATTCTTTAATATTAATAATATTTTTACTAAAGTAATTAACATACCACATCCAATCCACTCAACCCAACAAACCCTAATTCATTTCACATCCAACATTATTTCACACCATCTCGTCCTGTTGTTGCTTCATTTCACACTTGAAATCTTCTTCCTTCGCACCTTCGTCGGGGATAGGCGCATCGGCGGTGCTGTGCGAGTGGTGACAGGCACAACATTGTTGCCTAGTGTCGTTGCTTCGTGTGAAGCGACGATCTATTTTTTTGTCCCCCATTGTTGCTGCGCTGTGTTGTGCGCGTCGCTATGCACGAAGTAGCGATGACGGACGCCCATTGTCTATGCTTCGTGTGTAGCAATGATTTATTTTCTTTGTCTCCATTTCTTGTGTTTTCTCTTAATCTGTTTAGTGTGGTGTTAATGGTTGTGGTGTGGTAGAAGTGAAGAAAATGGTGGATTGGAAGAGGTGGTAGTGGTGATTGTGGATACAGGATGTGGTAGTGGTTCGGTGGTGGTGGCGACTACGAGTTTGGGGATTTTTTTGGTGGGGATGGTGGTTGTGGCATGGTAAATATGGTGAGGTGTTTGAGTGTGGTGCTAGAAAGGTGGTTTTGGCGATGGTGGTGGTGTTGGTGACAGTGGTGTAGAGGGTGATGCTGGCGATGATAGTGATGGTAGTTCTAGTAGTGGTGGCGTGATTGTGATTAATAAACTAGTTAATTTGTAATCGATAAATAATATATTACAAATAAAATAGACAAATTGTGACCAATGTGACCTAAAAAAATGTGAGACTGTGACTTAATTTGTAATTGTGAATCACAATTTGTTAAATTGTAATTAATTAATTTGATAATTTGTGATCTGCAATAAATTATGACACATAAAGTTTATAATTTGTGAATTATTAATTTGATAATTTGTGATCGATAAATAAATTGTGACTTATAAATTTGTGATCGAGAAAAGTGCGTGACCAATTAATTTCATAATTTATGATCGATGATAAGTTGTGGTTTATAAAGTTTGTGATTTCTGATTGAAAAAACACTACGTGACTTATCAATTTGAGGATTTGTGACTCATAAATAAATTGTGACCTATAAAATTTATGATTTGTGATTGAGAAAAAATGCGTGACCAATTAATTTCATAATTTGTGACTGTGATATTCTGAGATTGTGATTAGTATGTAATTGGGATAATAAATTGTGACCTTAGTATATTTAATTAATAAATTTTAATTTTAATTTGATTTTGGAAATTTTAAAACATATTTCTTAATTTTGAAAATGTACATATATTTTAAACATCTTATATTTGTATTGTTCCATTTGTCTATCGTCTGATATCTGACAATTAATTATTAGCACAAATGACAATTTTGACACTCTAATTATTCTCACCAACCTAAATACCATTTTCTTCAACGGTCATGTGAATTATCATAGATGTCTAAATTTAGTCGTCACTAAACACTAAGTTTAAATTTATAACTGTTCAACAAAAAATATTTAAGTAGTCAATTGATTCGTTTTTCAAGAAAATGATTCTCTACACAAATTCTTGCTCTCTAATTTACTAGTTCTCAAATTTCCAACTCACCAAATATTTAACCAATCAAATTGATTTAACACATTAGTAAATTAAAGAACATTAAACTTACGCAAATATACACAATACTGTCTATAGATTTACATGAAATATATACAGATCAAGTGAAATTTAATTCTCATGGTCATGGTCATCCTATAGAATTAAACTTGACATGTAGTCTATTCATTATACTTCGAGTGCACTAGCGTCACCATTAAATTACATCTGCAAGAAAAACAAATTGCAAACTTGTAGAGTGAATTATCAACACTACAGCCTTTTATTAAGATGCCAACCCACAAATATTGGTTGAGAACTATATAATTTATGATCAAAATATAAGTAGTATCATATTGTGCTTTTCCAACTAATATTATGGATGAAATACGAATTTATAAGTTCATGTATAGTTTTGAAATGTTGAGTTCATTGATGATTTTGATATATGGTGTAAAGTTCATTTACTGTTCACGCATTAATCATTTATTTTGATTACAAGATTCGAAAGGGAAATACCAAATAGGGCCGAGGTAGCATGACTCTAATCCCAAATAGAATATGAAAGCAGATGTTGGGTTGAAACAATCATGGGCAGTGCCGGGGGGCCTGGCAGAGTGGAATAACCCAACAATCATTCACTTGCATAAATTCTGGACTTGCCTAATCTTATTGGAATCTGAAAGGACCTGAAATGAAGGCACGGAAATCTGAGACTGGTTTAACCATCTTTGTCATTCATTCAAGAGAAACGTTTTGCACAGTCACAGATTTTGCTGTGCAAAACTTGTCTTGTTCCAGGTCTTTATGAAAACTTTTCCAAGTCAACCGCGTCTATATAATTTAATGGAATTGAGAGAGACTTTGATTTCTATCCTACTCTTCTTTCTTTTCGTTGTTGTTAGGCATGGCTTTTTACAGGGAGCTCCATAGGCCTGCTGCTAGTTTTCCTGTTTATTTCTCTCTGATTTATCTACTTAATCTAAACTTTGCTATTCTAAATGCCAAAAGTCTTTCCAGTGTGGACATCTTGGCCATTTGGAGTTTCCTCTATCCAATTATACGCAACCTGAATGTGGATTGTTCAGGGTTCAGTGCGATGCAATTCCTTATCCATTAGTCTACCTGGAATATGAAGGGATTTCATCCTCCAGGGAGATTCTGTCCAAGATATCTACCCATGTATTCAGGATTAGGAACCCTACTCTTGAAGGTCTTTTGAAAAGTAAAAGCTGCGCTTTGTTCAACAATTACTCTATGCAGGGCTCGCCTTCTATTTCTTTTTCAGTCTTACCTAATATCACTTTGTTTAAATGCGCCAAAACTTCGACACCTTATTTCCCCGATTATTATATGAAGTACACTGGTTGCCAATACTTCGATATATATTATGCCATGAAAATTAAAAATATTTCTTGCCCAGATGAGTGTTCTGTTTTTCACTTACCGGGCGAATTGAAAAATGAATCAGATTCAACTGATTTGTTCGATCAGCTTAGCCCTGATTATAATCTACAATGGTTTCTGTCTGTTGACTGTGCTGAGTGTCACAACAAAGGAGGCCAGTGTACAACTACCCGAAAGAATGAATTTATATGTGAAAAAGGTACCATCGACCTTCAACATGGACAATTGCTATATGTATCTGAACTGACATATTTGCTCATATGTTGACATAGGTGCAGAGAAAAAAAAGTTGAAGCTGATTCTAGCCATAGGTAAATATATTGAAAGAATACAGATATATTACATATTAGATGTCAAAGTTCTGCCCATTTTGCCCAATTTCATTTCAAGTCAATGGCAGAAATCAATATATTCATAACAATTTTTCTTTCCAACTCTGGCTAGCGAGCTCTTGATTTCTCTCTGTATTGTGATTTTCAGTTACACGTGCTTCATGCCTTGTTGAGAATTTCGTTTTTCTTTCTTTGACTGAGTTTGAAGTTTGAACTGACATATTTGCTAATGTTCGGATATGTTGTTAATCATAGTTTTGTCAAGAGAGATCTGTAGAGTTGCTGCCAGTTTTTTTTGTTTATTTCTGTGTTTCTTCATGAAATTACCATCACATTCTATTGCACATACTAGAAATGATTTCAAGTAAACTTGTGGTTCAGAAGCAATATCTTCATCTTCATTTAATCGAGACCTGCAATGCTAAAAACAATTTGCATATTGTTTTTATTTATAAATCATACAATATTTTTGTAAAAAAAAAAAAAAATCCACGTACAATTCTTATAAAATATTTTCCAATTTATAAAAATGCATTCATCAAAAAATAATAATTTTTCATAGTCTCGAGAGTGTTACTTTATAGGGTTTTTATTTTAGCGTCAGTTTAAAGTTTGTCATTTAGCATTGTAATATATAGTGGTTAAGTGATCCCAATTCTAATCAGAAACTTAAATCATTTCCAGACTACACAGTGTGTTGAATTAAAAAGTAGTGATATTCTTTCAGTATAACAGGCAATTTGACAGAAAATCTTGACTCCAGAAAAATTTATTTCACGACTGTGTGAAATCACGTGTTCGTGAAACATACCCGTAAAGATTTGCATATGGAAGAGAGTATACTGAGAAAAATGAGTTCGCATCTTATTTTTATGACGTGTTCTTAATCTGACATATATTTTGACTTCAGCTTCAAGGAGTAAATTGAAACTGATTTTCATTGCTGGTAACTCTTCCAAATTTCAGTACCATTTGTTTTTTTTTCCTTTATAATTATAGATATCTTTTTTCAACTCAGGTGTTTCAGCTGCAGCGGTATTCCTCTTCTTCGTAATCTTGTTCGCTTTCAACAAGAGGAAGTACATGCTGAATTTGAAGGGAAAAACGCAAAACCACAAGGACATTGAACTCTTCCTGAAGAACAATGAGAATCTTGCACTAAGAAGATACAACTACTCTGATCTTAAGAAAATGACTAACTCATTCAGTGACAACTTAGGGGAAGGGGGCTTTGCTAGTGTGTATAGAGGGAAGTTACCCGATGGCCGTCCTGTAGCAGTAAAGATTTTGAAAGAATCGAAAGGCAATGGAGAAGAATTTATCAATGAGGTTGCAAGCATCAGTAGAACTTCCCACATTAACATTGTCACTCTCCTGGGATTTTGCTTTGAGTGTTCCAAAAGAGCTGTCATTTGCGAGTTCATGCCTAATGGATCTCTTGAGAAGTTCATATGCCATAATAGCTCCAGAGCAGAACGTCAGTTAGGGTGGGAAAAATTGTTTCAAATTGCAGTTGGCATTGCTCAGGGAATAGAATACTTGCACCAAGGATGTAATACACGGATTTTGCACTTCGACATAAAGCCTCATAACATTCTCCTGGATAAAGACTTCAACCCTAAAATATTGGATTTTGGCATGGCGAGACTTTGCCCCAACAGGTCCAGTATAGTGTCAATGCTAGGGGCCAGAGGGACAATAGGGTATATAGCTCCAGAAATCGTTTGTAGAAACTTTGGAGATGTTTCTCACAAGTCAGATGTTTATAGCTATGGTATGATGATTTTGGAAATGGCTGGACAGACGAAAAATATTGAAGTCAGTGTTGATCATTCAAGTGAAACTTATTTTCCTGATTGGATATATAAGAACCTTGAACAGAATGCTGAACTTGATCTGAAAATTGTGAATGCAAATGAACATTTGAGGATAAGGAAAATGTTAATAATTGGCTTATGGTGCATACAAACTGATCCTACAACTAGACCATCAATGAGCAGGGTTGTAGAAATGTTAGAAGGGAACATGGAATCTCTGCAAATCCCACCTAAACCCAACATCCTTTTACAGCCAAGAGATGCAGTAAATCCTTCAACTTTTGAGTTATAAGTTATAACTCTCTCTCTGATGTTCGTGAAGTTAAGCCATGACCCCATTCAAACTTCCTGTTATTGGTGACTGGAGGCACCTAATGACCAAGCACAGCAGCAGTTCTGTGTTGTTTGTGCTCTAGCAATTTGTAAGTTGTTAAAATTGGAAAGTGGAACAACACTTATCCGAAATATCTATTTTTTTAAAATTCAAGTATACAAGACTGTTACTATATGTTCACGTGTATGTTATAATCATGAAATTTAGATTAAGAATTTAACCGAATTCATTAAATAAATCTTGATCTGGATCCGAGTCACGAACTTCCAACTTTTTAGAATACAAACTTCCAGTTTTTGATTTCAAAAACTTAATGATTCAAACCTTCAAGCTTTTATGGTACAATCTAAAGTCAAGACGACGTGTAGGCACATTTTTTTTAATTAAAACGAAAAACCAAATTCTAGATGTCACGCGTTTTTTGCAACGTGAATAATACCGCAAGCGTACGGTATCAAGTTTTGTAATATAGTAATAGAGTTAGAGTGTCGAACCCACGTGGATTGTAATTTAATTCCTACCAAGTATTATAATTATTTTAACTTTTGCTTTATCCAGACAAACCAAATTTCAATTCAATGTTTTTATCCTAAAATAATATGAATGTGTGATTATTCAAATGGAAACAAAACAATTTAAAAGAGAATATCAATGCGAGAAAGCCTAGGGATTGATTTCACCTCACTATCAACAATGTTTTTCAACTTTTATAGTCACTTCTATCGACTTTCCTGAATTCATAGGCAAGAATCACAAATTAAATTCTATTCCCTCTCTCGAGTGCCGAATAGAACCTATTTCTATATTTTAATCTTAATATCTCTATTCCGAATTAATGCTATAGAAATTATAAGTACAATATTCTTAAATGAAATAAACCTCAAAGGAATTACACTTTCTCTCGAAACTTATAATTTCACAGGTTGTGTCATTCTTAGATCACGCCTAATTTCTCTCTTTCGAGTGCCGAAATTTAAAGCATCAAATCATTCAATTATTGATCAGGTAATTGAAAGCAATGCGCAGCAATTAACACAAATAATTAACGGAAGAATAAATTGAATTAACTATAAAAGAATCCAAACAAGCCTCAAGTTCAGTTACATCAAAACCTAGATATTAAAATTAGCTCATGATTACTAAAAACAGCATATTAAAATCTAAACCATAGACACATGGAAAAAAAATTCTCCTCAAATCTCTTGTTGTTTTTGCTTTAGATAAATTCTACTTCCTTTTTATCTTCCAAGCCGTTGTTCTTCTCTAGAATTAGATCTTACAACTTGTATTTATAGCCTCTTAAAATGTTAACACGAAATGAGGTTGGGCCAGGCAGAAACAATTAAGAAAAAACACGTTTTTCCTTTCCTTGGGTCACGGCGCTAGGAATTCTGCTGATTTTCTTTAAGGCTAGTGCCTTGGCGCTAGCTGTTCTGAATTCTTTTGTATTTTGGACGCCCTGGCGCCCAACATTCTGCCTCGTCTTTGTTGTTTTTCTTCTTTATTTATTTTGCTAATCTTTGGTCTTCTCTTCTCTCCACTTCATTCTTCTCTTCCCACATCTCCATGTCATACCTCCTTCCATGATCATCATTATAGCTCCATTTCAAGCTCCAAACCACTCCGTTTTCATCCAATTTGTCCAACTACAAAACAACACGAACACACACATCAAAACGCTCAAAAGTGCTCAAGAACAAACTAAAAACTACAATTTAAAGGAACTTGTTTAATGAGTTAATTTCACTAATCAAACACCCCCAAACTTAGTTCTTGCTTGTCCTTGAGCAAACATAAAACATAGTTAACTACGCACAAACAAGACATATCAACACACAACTCAAATAAACTATTTAACTGGATAGATTTTTATGGCTCAACGTTGAGAACATGATATCGAATTCATGAACTATTTCAAAGTCGTAGTACCAAAGTCAAAATTTACCTTTCCAATGCAAAACATGTGCGTGAGGGGAACCAAATACAACGTTGTACACTAAGTTTATTCAATTCCCGACCTTAAAAGTCTTTTATCTCCTTACTCCGCTCGTGAGATTCATACACCAAACTTATTTTCTTTTAGCTTCCTTTTTTCGAGGTAAAATCTATGGTTTGCTAACAATACTCCTTACCCTCTCTAGTTCGGGTAGTTGTCACTGAATACAGTTTAACATATCAGTAAATGAGGATTCTCCTATTTTCGACTGCTTCAACCTCTAAGAATCAACTAAGTTACTAATCTCTTGTAAAAGGTTTAATCCTCTAAAATGAGTGTTCGGGGCTAATCATGATATATGTTGCGTCTTCTGTTTTATGCACCTGCTTTTTCAGCTATAAGCATTTTTTTATACACTCTTTGTGTGGACATCTATCCATTAAGCTTTCTAAATGACCCCAATAGTGAGCTTTAGGCAGATAACTCCCGAATCAAATGACTTTAGGGCATCAGGTTTTAAATCCTTGCACGCTTATTCACTCGAGTCATAAAGGCTACGAATAGATATTTCACAATGAGATTATTAAAGCCGTCCATTTTTTTATTTATTTTTACCATGATTAGTGAAATGCCCCTTATTAAACACTCATTTTCGAAAATTTGACACATAACTTAAGTTTTTCACCCAGTTTTCATCATATTGATCTCAACATTTCAAATAAATTTTAGCACACACGGAATCCACATCTATATCTACATCTATGTTTTCCCACAACAGTTTCATTATCTAAACTATCCTAAAATTGGTTATGTGATGCGAGTTTTTTTTTTCCGTCTAGAGGTTGTTTGGATCAAGTTTCTAAGGTTACTAATTTCACCTATATCATTTATGAATCTACCTAGTTATGTCCAACGTTATACTCAATTCACATGCATTTATGTCATAATTGTTTGCAAAGATAACTAAGACTTTAACTCAAACACATAACTTATTCATAATTCACTACCGACTCATGTTCCTAAATATATGCATCATTGCTAACAGTGTTATCCAACCCACACAAGCATGCGAAAATACTAATTTTTTTTCATAAAACAAAAATGCACACAAATCACATAAAATAAAATAAATATTAGGAATTAAATAATTTATAATACCCCCCAAACTTAAATTGAACATTGTCCCCAATGTAAAGTAAAAGAAAAGTGGGGAAGATTTCCCTGAATTATCTGCATTACTTGTGGCGTTTTGGTGCTAGATTAGATGGATGCTTGTCATTCTTCTCCCCTAAACTTGAGATTCATTCTGTTTTCTCCTTGTCAAACTTCTATGGCCACGTGTTTTGGTCATTTAAATTTGAATTAAAATTATAATGATCATTCAGTGATCATTTGTGAAGCGCATGAAACTTTAGTGACCATTTCTGCAAGTTTTAAACTTTAGTGACCGTTTTGTGATTTTTAGATAAGTTCAGTGACCGTTTGTGAAATTAACCTTTGGAGAAAATGCAAATTCAGGTTCTAATTAGTTGAAAATTTGATTGGGAAGTGAAGATTTGTAGTAGACGTGTTAAAATGTGGAGAAATTATAGATAATTTTTGAAAAATTAAAAGGAAGATTTTGGTAAAATGTGTAAAGGAAAGAATTGAGAGGGAATAAGATAAAAGAGAAAAAATTTAAATTTATTGTGATTTTGCTCATGTTTGGTGTGGATTAAAATTAGATTTTTAGTAGATTTTAATAAAAATTGAAAAGCTATAAATCCTATGAAACTTGTTATTAAAATCAATTGTTAGCTTTGATTTAAATTAAAATTTAGATTTGAATCCATACGAAACAATATTTTATCAAAATAATAATAATAATTAAAAAAATAAAACCCAAAAGTTTGGAGGTCACGTGACCCCCCAGGGACCCCTCTATGTCCACCCATGCGTGAGCTAATATATATTTGTAATACTTTCCTCTAACCTTTTGTATATTTGTTTATGTGGAAATTAAATTATCCATGTTTTTGAATTTTCAATTTCAAAAATCAAGTTTAAGAATTCTTTATACAATCAGGCCATGATTTATTCTTTAATATTAATAATATTTTTACTTAATTAATTAACATACCACATCCAATCCACTCAATACAAAAAACCCTAATTCATTTCACACCATGTCTTCGTGTTGCTGCTTCATTTCACACTCGGAATCTTCTTCCTTTGCACCTTCGCCAGCGACAAGCACATCGGCGACACTGTGTGAGTGGTCATAGGCACAACATTACTGCCTAGTGCCGCTGCTTTGTGCGAAGTACTGATCTATTTTTTGTTACCCATTGTCGCTCTTCCTTGTTGTGCACATCACTATGCACGAAGCAGCGACGACGGGCACCCATCATCGTTGCTTCGTGCGTAGCGATGATATATTTTCTTTGCCTCCATTTCCTATGTTTTCTCTTAATCTATGTAGTATGGTGTTGATGGTTGTGGTGTGGTAGAGGTGAAGAAAATGGTGGATTTGAAGAGGTGGTGGTGGTGATTGTGGATATAGGCTATGGTAGTTGCAGTGTTCTAAAAAGCGTAAAGTGTGGTTAGGCGTGGAGGCCAAGCATCAACCTTTACAAGCTTAGGCGAAGCTCAGGAGTAAAAAACATTTTTAATTTTTTTATCATCATAAAAAAACTCAATAATTCAAATAATACATACCAAATATCTAAAATTATAAAATACTGTATTTACTTAATAATTTCTACGTAAAGATAAGTTTCAAAATCATAATTACATACGTAAGACTTGTTGATTAAATCTTATCTAATCTAACTCTTTATCGGACACCAATTCAATATCTTATTCTTCATCTAATTCGTCTTCCGTATCGTCCGATACAAAATCATCATTCTCGAGCTCACTTATTTCATTTTAATCATTTCTTGACTCTTATCTGAAATACTAAAATTTACAATACAATATATTTATTATCCAAATTTCAAAACATTTGATTGATTGAGGAAAAATCACAAAGAAAAAGAAGAATTGTAAGCAAAATTTACTGATGATCCACAAAATATCGAGAATCACATGCCCAAAAATTACAAATACAATGTAAAGTATAATAACCTCCTAATATTATACATACCTGATACCCAAATCATTGTGGTTTGCGAAGAAATTGAGAGGTTTTGAGCTGTTCTTCCGTCTTTTTTCCCGTTCTTTCGTCTTCTTAGTTCTCTGGAGTCTGGATTTTTTGAAGTTTGAAGAGATAGTAGACTATTGAGTTTGTGCTGTGGGTTTTGTTTTAAAAAAAGAAAAAATTGGACCCCCTTAAAATCTAGGCTTGAGGCAGAGGTGCGCCTAGGCGTCTCTAAAAACTATATGCACCTAGGAACGGCTAGGCGAGCATTAAGCGATCAGCATTTTCGTTGACCATTTAATTCCCGATTAGACTCAATGCGGAGTGTTTTCATCACGCTTCCCATCTAGGTGCACTTTTTAGAACACTAGGTAATGGTCTGATGGTGGTGGCGACTATGAGTTTGGGGATTTTCTTTGTGGGGATAGTAGTTATGGTGTGGTAAATATGGTGAGGTGGTTGAGTGTGGTGCTGGCGATGTGGTTTTGGCGATGGCAGTGTTGATGACAGTGGTGCTAGAGATGATGGTGGTGGTAGTAGTTCTGGCAGTGGTGGTGTGATTGTGATTAATAAATTGGTTGATTTGTAACTAATAAATAATATGTTATAGATAAAATAGATAATTTGTGACCAATGTGACCTAAAAAATGTGAGACTGTGACTTAATTTGCAATTGTGACTTACAATCTGTTAAATTGGGACTAATTTATTTGATAATTTGTGACGTGAAATAAGTTGTGACATATAAAATTTATGATTTGTGAATAATTAATTTGATAATTTCTAACCGATAAATGAATTGTGACTTATAAAATTTGTGATCGAGAAAAAATGAGTGTCCAATTAATTTCATAATTTATGACCGATAAATAAGTCATGGTTTATAAAATTTGTGATTTCTGACTTAAAAACACTACGTTACTTATCAATTTGAGGATTTTTTTATTGATAAATAAATTTTGATTTATAAAATTTATGATTTGTCACTGAGAAAAAAAATGTGTGACTAATTAATTTCATAATTTGTAACTTATAATATTTGTGATTTGCGACTATAAAATTATGTTATTGTGACTATTTTGTAACTGAGACCATAAACTGTAATATTGTGACATTAATATATTTGATAAATAAATTTTAATTATAGCTTGATTTTTGAAATTTTAAAACATATTTCTTAATTTTGAAATGTATATATATATTTTAAACACCTTATATTTGTATTGTTCCATTTGTTTATCCCCGTCTGATATTCGACAATTAATTATTAGCACAAATGACTGTTTTGATGCTTTAATTATTCTCATCAATGACCATTTTCTTCAACAACCATCTGAATTATCATACATGTCTAAATTTAGTCGTCATTAAACACTAAGTTCAGATTTATAACTATTCAACACAAAATATTTAAGTAGTCACTTGATTCGTTTTTCAAGAAAACGATTCTCAACCCGAATTTGTAATTTACTCGTTCGCAAATTTCCAACTCACCAAATATTTAATCAATCAAATTGATTTAACACATTAGTAAATTAAAGAACATTAAACTCACGCAAATATACAGAATATTGTCGATAGATTTGCCTGAAATATCTGAAGATCAAGTGGAATTTTATTTTTCGCATGGTCGTCCTATAGAATTAAGCTTGACATGTAGTCTATTCAATATACTCTAAGTGCACTAGTGTCACCATTAAATTACATTTACAAGAAGGACAAATTGCAAACTCGTATAGTGAATTATCAACACTACAACCTTTTATTGTGCTTTTCAAAATGAAAGACCATTATGATTTTAATTCAAACTTAAAGAATCAAAGCATGTGGACATAGAAACTTGACCACCTCAAGTGCAAATCTCTGAATAAGTCAACTACTTTTAAACAAGAATGCACTATATTTTTATGTGAATTAAAATAAATAAAAGTAAATTAAAAGTTAGGAAATCTATGTACGGTCACACAAAAACATAGAAAAATATTTATATCTCACATATAAATTTATGGTCTTGTACGTATATAGGCAGAACGAGAATAAAAATATCACTTTTACAATTTTCATCTAATTTACTCAAAAGGTGGCACTTAATAGTAAGAAATTTGCACTTGAGGTGGTCAACATTTTATGTCCATATGTTTTGATCGTTTAAGTTTGAATTAAAATCATAATGGTCCTTCAATGATTGTTTGTGAAACAAATTAAAACTTCAGTGACCATTTGTGAAAGCGCATGAAACTTCAACCTTTTTTGCAAGTTAAATTTTAGTGATCGTTTTATAATTTTTAAGTAACTTCAGTGACCGTTTTTTAAATTAACCCACTATTGATCTGTCCTTCGAATTAATGACAAGATGGTTAAACCAATCAGATTTCTATGCCTTCACTTCAGGTCCTTTTCAGGTTACAATAAGATAAGGCAAGTCCAGAATTTATGCAAGTGAATGATTGTTGGGTTATTCCACTCTGCAACGCCGCCTGGCACTGTCCAGGGCCCACGATTGTTTCAACCCGACATCTGCTTTCACATTCTATTTGGGATTAGAGTCATACTACTTGAACAGGGCAACCTCAGCCCTGTCCAAAAAGGGCGCCAGGTGGCCCTATTCAAGAAGAATAATCTTGGGATGCGCAGACCCCAGGGGCGTGGCGCCTCCTGGACGGACTGTCCGTGTAGCAAAACCCATTTGTCTTGATCCAGGTCTTCATGAAAACATTTCCAAGTCAACTGCTTTGTTCAACGGCATCTATAGAATTAAAGAGACTTTGATTTCTATCCTATTCTTTCTTTTCAGTGTTGTTAGGCATGGCTTTTTCCAGGGAGCTCCATAGGCCTGTTGCTAGTTTTCCTGTTTATTTCTCTCTGTTTTATCTGCTTAATCTAAACTTTGTCTATCCTAAATGCCAAAAGTCTTTCCAGTGTGGACATCTTGGCCGTTTGGAGTTTCCTCTATCCAATTATACGCAACCTGAATGTGGATTGTTCAGGGTTCAGTGCGATGCAATTCCTTATCCATTAGTTTACCTGGAATATGAAGGAATTTCATCGTCCAGAGAGATTCTGTCCAAGATATCTACCCATGAATTCAGGATTAGGAGCCCTACTCTTGAAGGTCTTTTGAAAAGTAAAAGCTGCGCTTTGTTCAACAATTACTCTATGCAGGGCTCGCCTTCTATTTCTTTTTCAGTCTTACCTAATATCACTTTGTTTAAATGCGCCAAAACTTCGACACCTTATTTCCCGGATGATTATAAGAAGTACACAGGTTGCCAATACTTCGATATATATTACGCCGTGAAAATCAAAAATATTTCTTGCCCAGATGAGTGTTCTTTTTTTCACTTACCGGGCGAATTGAAAAATGAATCAGATTCAACTGATTTGTTCGATCAGCTTAGCCCTGATTATAATCTACAATGGTTTCTGTCTGTTGACTGTGCTGAGTGTCACAACAAAGGAGGCCAGTGTACAACTACCCGAAAGAATGAATTTATATGTGAAAAAGGTACCATCGACCTTCAACATGGACAATTGCTATATGTATCTGAACTGACATATTTGCTCTTATGTTGACATAGGTGCAGAGAAAAAAAAGTTGAAGCTGATTCTAGCCATAGGTAAATATATTGAAAGAATACAGATATATTACATATTAGATGTCAAAGTTCTGCCCATTTTGCCCAATTTCATTTCAAGTCAATGGCAGAAATCAATATATTCATAACAATTTTTCTTTCCAACCCTGGCTGGCGAGCTCTTGATTTCTCTCTGTATTATGATTTTCAGTTATACCTGGAAGTATAGTCATACTTTGCGTGGTAGGCCTTTTCATTTGGCACCATAAAAGAAGAATCAATGATGCATACTTACTTTCGAGGAACATATCCTCCGATCCCTCCTCAAAATCAGACATTGAAGCCGGGAGTTTCTACTTTGGTATCCCCATCTTCTCCTACACAGAACTTGAGGTTGCCACCAATAATTTTGATTCTTCTAGAGAACTTGGAGATGGAGGTTTTGGAACTGTCTACTATGGTAAGAATCTATTAGTCATCACGAGGCAAACTCACTCTAAATCACTGTAAATAAAGTTGTGGCTAGTCGATATATAATATAACTGGCAACTGTTTAAATCTAATAGCAAGTCTGCCTTCTTTCTAATTAGGCAAACTCCAGGATGGACGAGAAGTAGCAATAAAGCGCCTCTATGAGCATAATTACAAACGAGTAGAGCAGTTTATGAATGAAATCAAGATCCTTACTTGTTTGAGGCACCAGAATCTTGTTTCTCTCTATGGCTGTACATCTAGGCGCAGCCGGGAGCTCCTACTTGTTTACGAGTACGTTTCTAACGGCACAGTTGCAGATCATATCCATGGTGACCGAGCTAATGAAGCACCGCTCTCATGGCCAATTCGCATGAACATTGCCATAGAAACTGCTAGAGCATTGGCATACCTCCATAAATCTGATATAATACACCGCGATGTGAAGACTAACAACATATTACTCGACCATAATTTTTGTGTCAAAGTTGCAGATTTCGGGCTTTCAAGACTCTTCCCTAATGATGTTACTCATATATCGACTGCCCCTCAGGGAACTCCTGGATATGTGGATCCAGAATATCATCAATGTTACCAACTTACTAATAGAAGTGATGTTTACAGCTTTGGAGTTGTTCTCATTGAGCTCATATCATCAATGCCTGCTGTGGATATAAGTAGGCATAGTCATGAAATCAACTTAGCCAACTTAGCAATAAGCAGGATCCAGCGGTGTGCATTTAACGAGTTAATCGATCCATCTCTTGGATTTGGATCTGATGCTGAGGTCACAAGGATGACTACTTCAGTCGCAGAGATAGCTTTTCAATGTTTGCAACTTCAAAAGGAACTAAGGCCTTCTATGGACAAAGTGTTAGCATTTCTTAAGGAAATAAGGGGTGATGAGGAGTTCGAAATTGAGGAGAAAATGGAAACTAATGATAATTACTGTGTTCCAAGAAGTATAAAGATCCCACCTTTACCTGAAACAGATGATGTTGTATTGTTGAAGAGCATGCACTTACAATCCTCACCAAATGCTGTGACAGATATGTGGATTAGCGGCTCTTCAACGACTAGTTCCAGTGTGTGAGATCTTTATTTTCCTCTTCATTTTTACAGAAGATGACGATGGTAACAATTTTCTTAACACCCTTTATATTGTTTGCCAAATGGGTGCTGTATATTTCGTCTTCTATGCTTTCATCTTCATAGACAGTAAATATAGAACTAAAAACAGAGAATTATTAAGTGTTGTAGCTTTTTTATCTTCTGGCTGTGATGTTCTTTGGCTTTAATAATCTTGGACATTTTGGTATGCAGAAGCAATGTACAAATCAAGAAACTTTTTCTTCGTTCCTTGTATCCTATGTTGTTCAATCAATTATATCAGTAACAATATTTTGTTTAAACTGATTGTATTGCCACCAATAGAGCAAATACCATACATCCGAGTAGTAGTCATTCTTGTCGCACTGTCAAATGTGAAGACTCGTAGTTTTCGTTTGGATCCTGGATTCTACAAGGAAAAGGAAGAAATATGCTAAAGAAAATTTTCGACAAGCACAGTTTTTGGATTTGTTTCATTATGTAGTCTTCTCCAGTACTTCTCAACATATCCCAAAATAGATTTTACGTTTATAAAGCACCAAATTTTTATATATGGTTGTTCAAACTGGTAGAGCTTATCAGATATGAGCTGAAATAGAAGAACAAACGTAGACGGGCTTGTTAGGTTGCGAAAAAAACCTCACATAAGATAAATAATGGGTTTATATAGAAATAGAGAGGTTATCTATTTATGATGGAAACTCAATTCTCAACACGCATAGATATTCAATGGACCGGCACAAACCTCACGTGACTTGGTTGACTTGCGGGACTACTAGAAACATTCTAGAGGGATGCTTCTTCCTCTTTTTTTTTTTTTCTTCCCTTCATCACCAGCCCAATCGTAGTCGGTAGCGCTACCAAATTTTATACTGACAATGCAATATACCAAAACTAGTTCTAGAAAAACCCAGTAAAAAACAATATTAAATCCCCCTGTTAAGATTAGATTTCAATCATCTCATTTGAAAATGGTTAAATGAGGATATGTTAAACTTTTTATATCATTTGATCATAATTATTCGAGTGAACAAACTCTCAGGCTTAACAATGATCTCGTTACACCCCAACAATTCCTCATTCAACCTGAGGCTTTTGTGATTAGAACCCATGACACTAGCTCTGATTTTTCTAGTGAAGATCGAGTTTCGATCGTCTCATTTAAAGTGCAATTGATATCTAGCTTCCATTTGTTTCTCATTTTTCATCCATAAAAATGAGAAATATGACCACTATCCATCGTATCAAGCCATCAATTTTGAATTTTTATCTTTTGTGTGGACTCTATTTTTCATTCGAATCAAATGGAGGCCTAATGTGGCATACAATCTTTTATAGTATTCGATTGCCATCGTTTGAATGACCGAACTCATAAATTAAAGTGTGGCCTTGTTGAACCCGTACATTACTGACGGATCGATGCCCACACTGTCCCAATCCACGCTCCGCTGGCCAGCCAACTAGAGAGTACTCTATTTGCAATTCTCTCACATTCTCTTCCCCCGACAGAAGAGGGAAAGAACAGACAATGAATTCAAATAAAGCTACAAAGTTAACACCGATCACATGTTAAGAACCAAACAATCATCCCTCCACGCAATCCTTCACGCTCAAATTATTTTTCTTGTCCACCAACGCATATTTCCCTTTAATTTCTGCAAATTGATTATGTGAAGTTGCCGAAACCTGTTTTGCATCTAAAGTGTTTATTGTTTGCAAGTCGATTTTTTTAATTACTGCAAATTGATTTTCTGTAAATTGGTTTTTGTAGGTGAGGTGGCCAAACTAATTTTTCATCAGAAATCCTTTTTCACCTTCGATATATGAAGAAAGGGTTTGATGATCTTCGACGGAAAATAAAAGCAAAAATGAAGATTAAAACACTTGTGCAGATTCTGGAATGCGAGTGTTAGAAGAAGGGAAATTTCGTGAGATTGGTGAGAGAGTGGAAGGGAGGGGAAGAGTTGGTGATGGAAGAAAGTAATTTACAATGTTAGAACGCTAGACAGGAATTAATTCCCTCTAATTTCTTTTTGTTTTAAGAATATTGCACAAAATGTCAATTTTTGGCTTTATATTTATAAAAATGTCACTTTTTTAAAATCTTTCCAAAATTGTCAATTTTGGACATTTTTGCCTATCTGCATAATTTAGAGCTTGTTTGGGAGAGATTTTTGGGGGAAGAATTGATTTTTGAATAGTGATATGATGGGAAATGTGTGGTTGAAAAAGAAGAAAAAATTATTGATGTGATGGAAAATATTATTTTATTGAAGATTGTGTGGTTGAAAATGAAAATTGATTTACTGTAGAATTTGAGAATCTCTCCCAAACACACCCTTAAATACCTTACATGTCTAGGATTTGACTATGTTTAAAATTTGTACAAAATGTCAGTAATATAGTACAATTGGAGTAAAAAAAAAAAAAAAAAAAAACCCAAAAGAAGATGAACTCACCACTCTACCGCCCAGACAAGAAGAATACCAAATTTTCCCTTTTTTACCCCCAATTTTTCTTTACCAAAACTCATATTCACAATAACACAAACTCTAATTTTTTACTGTAATGGAAATAATTAATCGTTTAAGCTTATATTTCTGCATTATTTTAGTATTAATCTCTTTCTCTACTCCGTCAAACGTCGTCATATTTGATGCCGGTGTTCCGAATCAAATCGGAAAACATTATCCGAACAAGGAGCTTATAATTATAGGACTCTCAAGAATGATAACTTGGTCGACCCATCAAGTGATTGCGGGCAATTGAGCTCCAGATCCGAGTGCGCCAAGATTCCAAATTGTCGATGGCGCAAAAATGATGCTCTAGATGACGTGTTTTCCGAAATATGAAGCTTGGCTGTTGTTTTCCCATTTCTTTTCTTGTGAGTTATAATTAATTTCATCTTAGACCGAGTGGCGAAATTCGAGGTTTAAACTTCGTTTTGTTTTCACAATGTTTTTTTAACTTTATGAGTGTATTTTGTATTTTAATGCAATGATGAGTCATGCAGTGGATGTATTCATGAGATTTAGCTTGAATTATGATAATTTACATGGTTATAGAACATTTATAATGAGGAGGCTTTGAATTGGGATGATTGTGTTTGAATAGTTTATGGCGTTCCTATGACATACTTGATTTTTTTTTTTTTAGTAATTATGATGTTCTTGGAGTAGCTTATGGGGTTTTTAGAATGAAGATTGCCTTATATTCGGAGGTTTATGTTATTGCAAAGTGCCAAACTTCTGATTGAGGAAAAATACCTTAGGACGATCCGACAGATTTATGTTGAATCTGAAGACTGAATGGATACTTTGAAAGACACAACTTTTTCTCTGCTTTATTATTGGTAAGTTATGAATCATAAGTATGATTTCACCGTTAAGATTGGGGAACGGTCTATCAAGTTATAGTTATTGTTGTAATGTGATGCATAATTTGTATAATCATGCATTTTTTCTTAACCATGCAACATTCTCTGGTGATAGCCCCCATCAAATGTGAATAAATAGGCTTCTTTAGTTTGAATTGCAGTGGATTTCTCATTATCCTTGGTTTTTTCTCTTCTTTTTGTGGTAATAGATGCATTTGGCCAGTCCTTTCCTATACACGCTGTTTAGTATCTTTTCTTTTCCATCATCTAAGTTGCTTTGAAAAATTTGGTAGAAGGGTCGGTCAATCTATCAGCGTATTTCATCATTTATGTTTGAAGTGGTCTGAGCATCTAGAACAGGACATGGTGTGAAAGCCGAATGTGAGATTCAAAAATCATTTGCAACTTGTACTGCAAAAGTTTGAATATGAGAATTGAGTGTGATGAGGTAATGTTTCTTGCACAATAGTGATTTTGATCTTAAGATTTTGCATCTGGAACGTTACAAGTTGCTTGGTGTAGATAGCTCAATCATTAAGATAGTTTGCATAGACATTTTTACGTCGATACTCAAATGTTCTCCTCGCCTGCATGGTTTTCGTATTCGTCATATCTTGGCTTTTCCACTTTAACATCCCATCATGAACATTATTAAAGAGTTCTTTTAGAAGACGGTGGAAGAACTTGGTATGGTGTCAACAGATTTGCTGATATGTACTGATGGTCTAGTGTCGTCAAGTTTTCCATACATTTCTCTTGAGATAACCTTGTGCTTTCAATTTTCACAAGTGTTTTAGTATTACTAAGGCCTCATCTGATGATTGTGCATTTATTTAGCCATGGCCTTCTAAATACTAAGGTTGATATTTTTTCCAATTGGCTATCGATTGGTTGATGGATTCTAATATTCATCTTCTCCTTCTCTTCCGAGCTTCAAAAATATTGATTGGATGTTTAAAGTCTGAATAATTTAGTCTCCATTTGGAAAGATGGATAATTCTTTTGTGTTAATTGATATATGTGGTTCAAAAAAAAAGTTTGACTCATTTCCAGTAATTTATATTTGAGCATGTGATTAGTGCATAAATGATTTTGTGATTCTTAGAACCGGTAAATTTGTGATCTTCGAATGGTTTAATCCGTCTGCTTCTGTAATTTGTTGGTCATATTAATGTTCTATTGAATTTGTGCTTTTGTCAATATGTGATTTGTAAATTTGTTGTGAACATTTGTTTTGTGAAATGAGAGATTTAGTTTGGGAACTTCATCAAAAATCAAAATAGAGGTGGTGCTTGTGTGTTACAGGATCATGTATTTTGACCTTGTGCTTTTGTCTATGTGTGGGCATTTGTTGGGTTAGGTCGGGTCAGTTTTTTCCCCAACCCAAACCCGCATTAACATTGACAATGGATTCGAAATCCAACCCAACCCTACCCACTGTGTTACATTGACGAAAAACATGCCATCAAGATTCAAGAAGGACTTCAAATTGCCAGACCGACCTTTCCAGAGTTTAGTTCCAGTTTGTAGTTTGTGCAAACTATCGATAACGCCAGAGACAATTTGTTGGGTACGACATAAGATCTGTCGGGTTTTCATATGTATTTACATTTTGTCGTCTGTCCTAACTGTCGAGAACGACAGAGACAATCTGTCAGGAACGACATATCAACTGTCGAATTTTCATGTGTAGTTATATTTTGGAGTCTGTCCCAATTGTCGAGAACGACAGAGACAATATGTCGAGAACGACATATCAACTGTCGGGTTTTCATGTATAGTTATACTTTGTAGTATGTCCCAACTGTCGAGAACGACTGTAATAAGCTGTCGGGAAAGACAGATGATGTGTCGAAAATCTGATGCAGTGTAATGTAAATGAATCAGTATCTGTGTTGTGAACGTGAAGATGTCTTACTAGTATCTGCAAGTTACAATGGATTTTGAATGATAATGTAAGTTCGAAATAATATACCAAGTTGAAAATGGTAATATGCGAACGTATAGAGTAATAACGTATACAATCCATAATGGTAGTTATTTTTGAACAGCCTGAATTTACTTGACATTTTCATTTAGAGTTCTATTTTATTGTTTGAAACAACTTATAATTTTTTTGTACTATAAATAAGATCACACAGTTTTTTTTTGTTCTCGTCATACATTGGTCACATGTTGTCTAGTGTCTCAATGTATGACTAGTTGGCTCTTGTCATATGATCCACATATTTTGATTATTCACGATTACATTGCATGTTTGTTAGTTGGATTCAACACTTACAAATTATGAAAACACGACCCTTTTCTTTTTGCTTATACATTTCAGGGACCATGGATTTCGAATATCTTGCTCCGAAAGACGCACGGTTGCGTGCACATATTTCCCAGCGAAGCAACCTCAAGTACGTGTGTAGGGTGTTGGAGCTGTTTGATGAGTGCCAACGACAAGATTTCTGAGCGTCTTTCCTTGGCTGACGTAACGGACATCCAATTCTCGGCTCAACTAATCCAATAGCTTGTGTTCAGAACTATTCGAACATAAAAGACGCATGAGCTGTGGTCAATGTCCAAGTGCACTACTGTAGGTTTGGCCTGCAAGAGTACGCTGTGGTGACAAGGATACGTTGTGGTGCCCTTCCGGAGGATGATCTGATCCAGCGAGTCCTGACGTGCTCCACGCCGAACATCCTTCCACTCATGCTGCGACGGAGGTGGCCGGTAAGTTTTGTATTGCACAAGTTGTAATGATGTGTACCATATATCTCTACTACTGATTGTTTTGTCCTGAACTTCTGAAGATGGTACTCAACTTACTGACAATACCGTAGGTACAAGTGCACCTCAAACGTCCACTGACATGCTCAACATTGAAGGTAAGTTTTTGAAGCCATACGTTACTTATGTTACGTAGGAGAGTGTACAGATAGGTTCGTTTTCTTTACATTATGCTATGTTTGTGGGCTCGACTAACTAATTTGTCCCATATGATCCCTTTACGTAGGGGGTACTTATGAGTTGCTAGTTGAGGTTACCATACCTATCGATTCATGAGTGACTGTTTATTGATCTCTCTCAGGGTTTTCGAGTCGTGCTTAACTTGGGACTAGCCATGGACCTGCACAACATAAAGTAGTTTTTGTTGCCCGCTATCTAATTATAGTGGTCTTTCGTATTCATGTGGTGGTCTTTTACTACCCCTAGCAATTTTTCAGGCTGAAATTGTTGTTTCAGTTAGTTCGGTTCGATTTGGATAACTGAATATGGATTAGTAATATTGTAAAATGAAGATAATTTTTATATTCTGTGTTACGATGGCTTCGTGGTGATGCCAACATTTTGTCTCGATGAACATTATTTTAAGTTAGCAACGTTACAATTGTCCCATCTCATTTCCATTATATTACACCTTTTAATATTATATATATATACACACAAGCTTCCAGTAAAAGTTTTGGTTATATTAAAATTGATCTTTCAGGTTGCAAACACACTTAAACAACTTCCAAGAGTGCAAACCCAAGTAATATTAATTGTGCCAGGTAAAATTTATAAGTCAAATGGAAAGCTGTGCTAGCACATTCACTGTAAGGTCTTAATGGTAATTGATAGCCAATAAGGACATGCAACATCTTCTCAAGAGAAAAATATTGGACACATCAGAGACATTTCAATCCCTTATAAATTATGTACAAATTCAAACTCAAAATGGTACAATTACACCTTAAACTATCACACCAATTGGTTGTCAAATTAAGTTCTAGATGTGATTTGACGGTTGTGTAATAAATGTCATACTTGAATATCTTGAAAGTTCATTATAAATAGAAGCATCCATGAGATCTTTGCTGGACTTGGAAACCTCATAAGCCTAATCAAGCTTCATTTCATATTGTGAGTAGAAAAATAGATTCAAAAATCGCATTTTCATACTACTAATGTCTTCGTCCGTAGGAAGCAACGAGACCTTCCATCCGAATGATCCCGAGCCAATACCCGGTTTGTTACCATTGTTTCCCATCGTAATATCCTCGGACGATGATGATGTCAACCCAATCGTTCTCCCGGTTCCGTTTCCGAACCTAGATGAGGTTTTCAGTAAAGTATCACTATCACCGAACAATGTGCTCGATGACGTGTTCTCCAACATGATGTGGTACGAAGATTCGTCCAATGAGGATGAATAGTGGGCGAACGTTGCACCTCAATATTAGCAGCTTCTGTACCATGTAATGGGTTGTCCAAGTTCTTATATGAATGTGCAGTCCCAATATCAAAATTTGGAGATTCCGGTGCATTATTGTTTGATACACTGTGCTGATGATTGAGCACCTCTTGTTGTACATTTTGGTGAAACTATGCTACGTCAAATGAATGATCTTGACAATTTATATCACTTCCGATGCCCACATCTTCTCTCTCGGCTTCCATATTATTATTTAATGCACTCTGTTGATGATTGCGCTCCTCATGTTGTACATTTTTGTGAACACCTGTTACGGCAAACGAACGATTTGGACAATTTGTATCCCTCCCCATGCCAGCACTTGGGAGCTTGGCTTCCAAAACAGTAACGCATAAGGCAGTTTCATTATGAACTGATATGTACCATTTTACGTCTTCATCTTCGCGTATTTGGGCTGGTGGTATATTCATGTTCGGAATTTTGAACTTCAATTCAATTTGAGTCCGAGAATCAAGAATACCAAGTTTGTCATTCAATCGTACCACGAGTTCAGTTAGGATAATACTTGTTGGCACTAATATGGAAGTGGTTTTGTCCCCTCTCCACTTCCATTCATCGTTCACATTAACAAACTGTTCCTGTTCCCTATAAGACACAATAAATCTCAAATGATTACTCATATCTAAAATATTGGGAATGCAATGGTAAGAATTCCACACAATAAATATGCCTACATTTGATAATATGAGTGTGGAACTTTCGAATATTAAAATTCATGGAGTAATATAAGGTGAAATCAAAGATGTGTTAACAGTTTGCATCTGTCAAATTCGACAGATAAAGTGTCTTTCCCACCAGTTCATAAATGTCGGGTTCGACAGATCACATCCGTAAAACGACTGTTTTAACAGAACTATTCCATAGTTGAACTGCAACAACTGTCGGGAAACTTGAAAACAATAATGATGATAATCAATTCTCAACTACCACATGAAAACATCATCTCATTAATAAATAACTCAATACTTCATTAAATATGAAAAATCCTTCATTTTTGTAAATGATATTGATTTTTTTATCTTCCACCAACATTTCAAAAACTAAACAAATCAATGAATAATAGTTTCAAAAATTTCTCCTATTGGATTTCACCATATTGTAATAATCTATAAAGATAAAATTATTAACAATTTGTAATGGCAAATTTTTCAAAATGGATGATGAATTCAATAGTAATGTGTTCTTGATCAAAGAATGAAGAAGATTGAGAAGAGATTAGGGTTTGTGAATTGGGAAGAAGAATGTGTGATGAGATTAATATTTCAAATTCTTTAATCTTTTTTCTTTTAAGGAAAACACAATTTATTCAATTATAATATACATATAAACAATTTTTATAATATTTAAAGTAAATAATCACATCACCATATTAATTGCATTCAAATCAAATATTAAATGCTCCTCAAAAGATGTTATTAAAGGTAATTTGGACAATTTGCACCAAAAAAATGACATTTTTGCTCAAATAAAGGGATAATGACAAATTTTTTGAGATTTTCAAATTTGATGGCATTTATGAAAATTCCCCTATTTTTCCCACCTGGACCGTTTCACATTGACCTAATTTTATATTGCAAAATATCTTTGCTAGCCTGTTTGGTGGGGACGTGGGTGGTTGTGGTAGATGCCCTCTTGCTGACTTGTAATATCTGTGTGTATATACACACATATGTATATATAAATAGTTGTATACACAGGATGGTTGTGTTTTTAATTTGAAGTAATTGCTTCTTGATTATTGGGGCCTTACAGTTCATTCAGTGGCGGACCCAGGATATAAACTCAGCCCGGGCGGACGTTGACTAGTCAACATCGACCATCAGAGATCGTGAGAGAAAGAACGTTTATTAAGGTAGGGATTTCTTTGTGTTATTTGATACTATTGTGCTCGACTAGATGCACAACTAGACAAAGAAGAACTACCAAGTATGGACTTTTGTTTCGGTTGAAAAAATCGATCCATAATTTACAAAATGCCCCAATTTATTTTCAATTAAAATTGTCAAATTGCTAATATAAACTTCACAAATCACAATTCACAAATTGTCAAATTGTCATATTCACAAATCCCAATTCACATCAATTATATTATATACCAAATTTCCAATATAAACTTTAGTGGTTCACAAATCACAAATCACAATATTCACAAGTCACAAATCACAAAAAACTCAAGAATCACAAGATTCACATTTCAAAAATCACAATAATCAATTAATCACAACACAATTTATTATTTAACAACTACCTAACAATTAACATAAGGAAATTAAGTAATAAAGGAAACTAGCCAAAAAAAAAAAGGGAAGCAGAAATCAAAAACTGAAAATTAGAGGAGAGACAGAGAGGTCACATTTCTCACAAGAAAAAAAAGAGGCCGAGTCCGAGAGAGAGACGCCGGAGCCTGGACGCGTACACTGTCGACTCACTGCCCGTTGGCTATCGGCCTCGTCCCTCACCACTTCACCAGTCGGCAGTCGCCAGCCCAAGATAGCAACACCAACAGCTCCAAGCCTCCAACACCCGAACACCGCCGCAGCAGCAGCACCCAGCCCCAGGTCGCCGTCGCCCTCCAGCACTCAACAATCGTCAGTCGCCGCCGCCACTAGTCCTCTCCTCTCTATGGTTCAGGTTCTACTCTACACGTTAATTACGTTACTTCTAATTTCTAATTGGATTGATCACAGTTGGTTTTCAGATTTTCATTTTGGTTTTGTTTGTAAATTGGCCCAATTAATTGGGCCAATTGTTTGTAAACAAGGCCCAAATCAACTTCCCCTAATTCCAAATAACAACAATAGCACATAATTTTTTTTCCCCTCACCGGCTGCCTTTCTGCTTCCCTTCCCGGCGGTTCTTCTTACTTCCGGCGGACCCAGCACGGGCGGCCGCGGGGGCTGGCCAGGTGCTGGATCCGCCCCTGAGTTCATTCCCTATCATCAATCCGCGTTTGGTTTCTCTCTCTGTTGATTTTCCCTTTATTACTTCATCTCTTGTAGTGGAAATTGTTTGGCTTTGAGTCACTATCAGATCTTCATTTAGCATTCTTTGTTAAAAAGCAACCAAAAAAAAAAAAAAAAAAAAAAACACAACACAACACAACCCAACCCAAAATAAAAGAGGTCTTTTTCATTCGAGGTAATCCCATGTTCAACTGTATGTCTATTGGAATCTTATCTTTTATATTTTTGGTGCTGTTTCATTGTCTTGTTATGGATATTTGGTTGGGATTTTGAGATCTTATCTTCAGTTTGGTTATATGTGTCCATGAATTGTGCTTGCAGATAAAGTTAGAGCTCTTTAGACGAGTGGCAGTGGATATTGAGCTTGTTCATCTTTCTAGTTATCTTGACAACTATGACCCATGCGCTAATTCATGCAAAGGTTAGGGGCTCTGAGGGCTATTTTTCTCAAAAAAGAAATAACAACAATAATTAAAATCACTTCTTTTGCCAAATGTATAATCTTTAGAGTGAGTTACAACATGATGACAATTCGTGTTCTTGGGCACTAATCCTAAAATTCTTATTGATAATTTTTTAAGTGTTTGATACCCATTTTAGTAGAAGAATGTGTTTTTGAATAGTGATTGATGGAAGAATGTGTGGTTAAAAAGTAAGGAGAGTTTTTAGGTTTATGTGTAATATTATTTTTTTGATAGAATGTATAGTTGAATTAAAGAAAAAGAAAAAGTATGAGAATGAGAATAAGGAAAAAATGAGAGTTAAAACGGGGGGCTTTAAGTAGTAAAAGAGTAGCAATTGACAAGTCAACACATTGCTGTTTCTTGGTAAATTGATTCCTTTTCAAAATTTTGAGTCAATGAGATGAGATTGACATGATTTCAATTTATAGTAATTACAAGAAGAGTGGGGACTCGACTGAAAAAAATCCTAGTACACTGCCGTGTTCCACTTTGATGATGCAAATAATTTTCAAATATAATTGAGACAGAGCTAGAGAATTTGATTTCTCTCACCATCTTCTTCTTATCGTTAATCATGGTTTCTTCAAGAGAGCTCTGTAGGGATGCTGCCAGCTTTTTTGTTTATTTCTCTGTGTTTCTTCATGTATTTATCCTCAACTTTGTGCATTCTAAATGCCCAAAAAGTTTCCAGTGTGGAAATCTTGGCAATTTGGAGTTTCCTCTGGCAGATTTTTTGCGACCCGGATGTGGGTTGTTCGCGGTTGAGTGCGATCTTCCGAATTCAAGAATTCACCTGGATACTGATTCGTTATCGCCATCATATGAGATTGTATCCAACATATCTACCAATCAAGTATTGATTCGAAACCCTCTTCTTCAAAATTTTTTGCAAAGTAAGAGCTGCGATTCATTCCTCCAATTCAATATTCCATATACTCATTCTATTTCGTTGATATTCTTCCCAAATATCACTTTGATCAAATGCCCACAAAATCTGAACTCCGACGAAGACGATGCCATACGTCATTTAAAGGAAACTTATAATAGAACCTACCAAGGCTGCGATGACTTCGATATATATTATGCCAATTCAAATGAAAATCTTTTGCCGCCCATTCCAAATGATTGTTCTTTTCTTTACTTGCCTCTCAAATCACCGCCTAAATCAGATTCAGCTGACTTGTTCGAACGGTTAGGCACTGATTATTATCTACAATGGAATCTGTCTGATGATTGTATTGATTGCCACCGACAGGGAGGACAGTGTACATCTGACCAAAATATTCCATTTCGATGTGTAAAAGGTAACACTGGCTTTTGAACATGATTTTTTAATTATCAAATACAGTAATCAAAATTATTTAATAAGATGGTTTTTTAAATGATAATTTCTATTCCGTCAATTTAGCTATTTCTCAACATATGTATTTTAAGCCTTTGCGGGGTACCATTATTTTCCAAATATATTTTTCTTTATCTTATTTTGAACCACACATTTTTTAATAAAATAATATTTCACGTTAATCCAAAATTTTTGCTTATTTTTTAACCATACATTTAAAATTAAAACACTATTCCAAAATGCATTTTGGACAAAAAATGGAGACTCATACATGCTCTTAATTGCTTTTTCTTGTATTCAAATGAAACTCAACCTTATCCCTAATTTGTTCGTGTATATACACATTTTTAGAAAGTAATTATTTGAAATTACGACGATTTTAAAGGCCACTTTAGATAAATGATTTATAAACCACAGTTATCATTAGGATCACAGTAATTCGATATCCCTTTAATAATCTTCTCATCAATAGGCGAAGCCCATTTATTTTTATTAGGATAATTCAATAGATGTTCGATATCTATCACATATTATAGCACAGACTAACAAATGTTTTCACGTAATTTTTGGATACCTTCATATTCACCAACTTGTGGTTTATAAGCAATATCTTCTTTTAATCGAGTCTTGCGATGTTAAAAAAAAAAAAAAATAAATAAAAAAAAAAATATATATATATATATATTTGCATAGTTTTTGCTATGTACATACATATAAACTTTTGACAACCACAACTATTATCTTTAATTATAAGTTATACATGGATTTTTTTTATTACATACAATTAGTAAAAGTATAAAACATTTATAAAATTATAAATTTTCATTTATCAAAAAATAAATAACTCCTGTAAAATAATAATTTTTCCTAGTCTCGATTGTGTTACCAGTTACTTTATAGGGGTTTTATTGTAGTGTGTTGCATTGCAACACTAAATATAAATATACATGACTAAGTCGTTGGTTCTTTAACGTTTGTCTTTTAGCATTGTAATCTATAGTGGTTAAGTGATCTCAATTATAATTAGAATCTTAAATCATTTCCAGACTTCAAAGTCTGTTGAATTACACAGTAGTGATTTTCTGCAACAGACAATTGAACAGAAAATCATACATACCCCGTAAAGATTTACATGCAAGAGATAGTATACTGAGAAAAATGAGTTCCCATCTTATTTTTATGAAGTTCTCTTCATCTAACGTGTGTTCTGACTTCTGCAGCAGGAAGGAGTAATTTGAAACTGATTTTTGTTGCAGGTAACACTTACAAATTTCAGTATCATTTGTTTTGATTGATTTATAAACATAGATATCTTTTTTTCATCACAGGTGCTTCAGCTACAGCGCTAGTCCTCTTCTCAGTAATCTTGTTCACTTTCAAGAAGAGGAGGTACACGCTGAATTTGAAGGGAAAAAAGCAAAACCATAAAGACATTGAACTCTTCCTGAAGAACAATAAGAATCTTGCACCAAGAAGATACAACTACTCTGATCTTAAGAAAATGACTAACTCGTTCAGAGACAAGTTAGGGGAAGGGGGCTTTGCTAGTGTGTATAGAGGAAAGTTACCGGATGGCCATCTTGCAGCAGTAAAGATTTTGAAAGAAATGAAAGGCAATGGAGAAGAATTTATCAATGAGGTAGCAAGTATCAGTAGAACTTCCCTTGTTAACATTGTTACTCTCCTGGGATTTTGCTTTGAGGGTTCCAAAAGAGCTCTCATTTATGAGTTTGTGCCCAATGGATCTCTTGAGAAGTTCATAGGCCACAAAAACTCCATAGCAGAACTTCAGTTAGGATTGGAAAAATTGTTTCAAATTGCAGTTGGCATAGCTCAGGGAATAGAATACTTGCACCAAGGATGTAATACACGGATTTTGCACTTTGACATAAAGCCTCGTAACATACTCCTGGATAAAGACTTCAACCCTAAAATATCGGATTTTGGCCTGGCGAGACTTTGCCCCAATAGGTCAAGTATAGTGTCAATGTCAGGGGCCAGAGGGACAATAGGGTATATAGCTCCAGAAATATTTTGTAGAAACTTTGGAGACGTTTCTCACAAGTCAGATGTCTATAGCTATGGTATGATGATTTTGGAAATGGCTGGAGAGACAAAAAATATTGAAGTCAGAGTTGATCATTCAAGTGAAAATTATTTTCCTGATTGGATATATAAGAATCTTGAGCAGAATGCTGAACTTGATCTGAACATCATTATGAATGCAAATGAACATTTGATGACAAGGAAAATGTTAATAGTTGGCTTATGGTGCATACAAACTGATCCTACAACTAGACCATCAATGAGCAGGGTTGTAGAAATGTTAGAAGGGAACATTGAATCTCTGCAAATCCCACCTAAACCCAACTTCATTTTACAGCGAGGAGAAGCAGTAAATCCTTCAACTTTTGAGTTATCACTCTCTTCCTCTGATGCTCATGAAGTTAAGCTATGACCCATTAAAACTTCCTGGGAACCTGTCCTGTGGTGATTGGAGGCTCCAAGTATAGAAGCAGTTATCTCGATTGCTGGTGCTATAGCAATTTGTATGTTGAATCTCGTCTCAATGTTAAATTTCACATTTGTGTAAAACCAGAGGAATTAAAGACACTCATATACCTTTAGTTTGTCTAGTCATTGTTATTACCTAGTACTTAAATAAGATAAGGTGTTGCATAGCATTTATTCGTTGTGCTTGATCTCCTCTTTCTTCTAGGAGATCAATCTTGGCTTTAATGTGCTTAAAGTTAATTTCTTTTATATCGATCTCGATTATGGACAGCATTCGAATTCCCAGGCAACCATGACTTCCACCCTGCGAGTTTCTCCTTTGGTGTTTTGTGAGCCTTCTAACCAATGAACGGCACAAGGAAGACCCAGTCCACCTCCCTCGACCATGCAATTGATTGGCCTCAACATCTTTTACCACATTTTTACCATCCTCGCAACGGTGGTGATGGAGAAGGCCACATATATAATTGCGAAACAGATTTAGGGGACCCTTTCTGTGAAACAGAGAAACATGAAAAAACTGTAGTACACTTTTTTCTCCTGCATAGCAAAAATAAGCAACGAGTGAACGTAGTTCTCATATTAAATGCGTAACTTAATAATTTTTTGTGTTTGCTAGTCTATATTTCTTATTTCAGTTTGCTTATTATTGCTCTCATAATTAGTATTTGGGCTTAATTCCCAACAGATGGTCTAAATAAATATCAAGGGAGAGTTTTCCTACTATTTTTCTATCCAATTTTGTTACTTCTCTCTCTTGATTCATTTACAAGCAATTTTATCAATATCATTCATAATCTTCTGCCTGGTGTATGTGCTGCAACAGCTGAGTCTGTTATGCCCATCTACCATCTGTTGTCTCTTTGAAGCTTATTTTTCAACTTAATTGTAGGCTGGGTAACGGTGAATCCAACGGTCAAACATGTGGCCTTTTCGCTTTCACCATTTGCCAGGCTGACGTCGCTCCAAATGAAGAAATATCAGTTCACGCTGGTTCCATCTTGTCTATGAGCTCGACTCCTTGGCAAGGTCCTTTCCTTTGTACTGACTGCCATGATAAGAAGGATGGATGCAATGGAAGGAAAACGGCCAAGTGGAGTTAAAGTAGCATAGTACTTTTTCATATTATCTCTCTCTCTTTTTTTTTTTTGACATTCTTTCTCATTGATCCCCAATATTTTTAGTTAGAAATATTTGGTCATTGGTTGATGTATATCAGATCAAAAAGTAATTCTAGTGAGCGTTGAGCAAGAACATGCTTAGATACAGCTTGACAAATTTGAAATCTCCCTTTGGATTGATTTTTGTAATAATGGAGGCTTGATGATGCACTCTAATGCTTTCAACACATTTTCTCACATCTATGTCCATTCAAACTTGTTTCCTCCATCTTCATGGTTCTTTCTAGTGCATGCGCGGCTGAAATGCCACCTAGTCTTTTAAAGATTGCCTCTAGTACAATGGTCATGTCATTATGGACAACAAGGTTCTTTGGACAAGCTGGCTCTGGATGTTGAGCTTGTTCATATTTGTAGTTGAAGGAATTGAAGCTATTCTCTAAAACTCCTAACCAAGGTTGTCTACAGGGGCGGAGCTGGGGGATTTTTAATATTTAATTTATTTATTTATTTTTTTGTATTCTCCATTTTTATGGTGTTGGATTAGAACCCTACTAATCGTGCTACATTAATCCTAATTATAGAGCAGAATATCTAGTGGAAATAATTGATAAATTAACAAAGTTGTATAATGTAGATTTCGAATCATGATTTTGCTGAAGAAGCTGTAGTTTATCCTTTGTAACGTTCCTTTATCATAGCCATTTTACTATTTTCTTGAGCTGGCCTTCTATGTTGTAGGCTTATCCCGAGGAAACATGAACAGGGGATTTCATGTTGCTACTTTTACACAGCAATGTTGTTATACAACGTTATTAAAGTATGAGAATTTCGAAGGAACGCTTGTAATAAGGTATGATTTTGCTAAATTAAAGATTGATACTTTCTTTTACACGTTTCTTGATTTAATTTTTTTTTGTTAATAATGTATTCAAAAAAAAAAAATTTCGTGGGCGCTGCCCCCGAACCCCTGTGGCCCCCCCTCCCACCCCTTCACCTCTAGGACTCCCCTAGTCCAACGGATTGGCTCCGCCCCTGGTTGTGTATTTCAATCTATAGTATAAAAGAAAAGTGGCCTGAAAAAGAAATGTTGAATAGATGGATAATGTACTCTAAATTCAGATTTTGTGAATTTTCCAGCTTTTATGTGGAAAAGGAAGAAGTCTATCATTACGCGGGGTGTGTAAAAATTATATGAACTGACTTTCCTTCCTCTTCAACTGGTTTTCCATTTTTCTCTGTTCTTCATTAGCTGGTTTTGCTCTGTTTTTTCTTGGACTTTTTTGCATGTTTCTCTATTCTTTTCATCAGCAAAAACTGACAGTAGCTATGCTGGCAACCATGACCCCTACGGCAACTCATGCAAAGGTAAGATCCTCCCAGTGCTGTTATCTAAAAAAAGAAAGTAACAAGAATAATTAAAATCACTTATTTTGCCAAATATAAAGTGACTTTTAAACTAAAGAACTTACAACATGATGTTATGCTACACATGCAGAAAAACTTTCAAAGAATTGCTACATAATTCCATTTGGCACAATATCATTGATTTTTCTCAAAAATCACAAAAAAAGCACTATACCCTGACTCAGGGAATAATTCTTAAGTCAGTACCTTCTGACAATAAGTGAGTCTTGATGAAAAGAATTCCAAGTCAACTGCCGCGTTTCACCTTGATGATGCAAATAATTTTCAGATAGAACTGAAACAGAGCTAGAAAATTTGATCTCTCTCATCTTCTTCTTCATTTTGTTAATCACGATTTCTTCAAGAGAGCTCTGTAGGGATGCTGCCAGTTTTTTTTGTTCATTTCTCTGTGTTTCTTCATGTATTTTTCCTCAATGGCCAAAAAGTTCCAGTGTGGACATCTTGGCAATTTAGAATTTCCTCTGGCTGATTTCTCGCAACCCGAATGTGGGTTGTTCACGGTTGAGTGCAATACTATTCTGAAACCAATTATTCACCTGGATACTGAAAGGTTATCGTCATCCTATGAGATTTTGTCCAACATATCTACCAATCAAGCATTGGTTTGTTCATGGGCGGGCGCAGAAGATAAAAATTAGGGGGGCACACTTGAACTTGTAAAGAAGTTGGGATAAATTTTACACTCGAAAATTTACGTAAAAAAAAATCATATCCGACGTAATTTTGCATCCAAAAATTTACATAGGATATGACTATTCGGATGTAAAATTTCGAAAAATTTTGATGTCATATTCCATATAAAGTTTCCTAATAAAATGATGAAAATTACATTGAGGTGTATCGCAAAAATAGTAAATGTTAATGAAATAATTGATTTTTTTTTTAAAATGCGAGGTAGACGTTTTTCTTTAAGACTCACGTTTAACTATTTTCGATATCTATTTAGACTATTCGATATACCCATAATGTAGTTATCGAAATAAGCTTTGAGGTTATATAAGTAATTTGTAGATTTGATTAGCGTACAATCATCGGTGAATTTTTAAAATTAGCATGTTATTGAAATTCAAATTTATTGTGATTTTGCCCCTGTTTGGTGGAAATTAAAATAAAATTTGTAGTAAATTTTGATAAAAGTTAAAACAATTATGGATTTTATGAAATATATTATTAAAATTTATTGTTAACTTTGATTTAGATTTCAATCGATAGCAAACACAAATAAAAAAAATAAAAACTCAAAAATTTGGGGGGCACGTGCCCCCCCAAGACCCCCCTGTGTCCGTCCCTGGGTTCGTTCTTGAAGGTCTTTTGAGAAGTAACAGCCGCAGTTTATTCCCCGAACTCTATATTCCACACTCTCATTCTATTTCGTTTACATTCTTACCCAATATCACTTTGATCAGATGCCCCAAAAATATGAACTCCGATGACGATCAGCAAGGTCAGTCCTATGATTTTCGGGGCTTGATGCGAAATCCCAAAATTGGGCCCCCCAAAACAACATAAATGCAAAATTCAACAGTGTATTATACAACGTATTGCTAACTTAATACTAAACAGTAGAATAATAAACAAATATAAAGAACAAAAAATTTATATTATTATTTTTTATCGACAAGAGTTCAAACAATCAGTTAATACTATTCGTCTCTCTATTTTAAGAGGCATGGTATATGAGTCTATATATAATACACAATGATTAGCCTAAAAGACAATTACAAAATATATCAATCATCTCACAATTAAAGTATTCAATACAGTGAATATGTGCGCATGTGCAATTGATCCTACATGCTACAAAGAACATTCATATAAGCCGATCAAACCACAATTATATAAGCTGACAAGGCTTTATACATTTTCATTATATTCAATATTAAGTTAGGGCAAATCATTGCTTACTTGAGAAGTATAAAATCGACGAAAATTATGGAATCACAATTCACACTCTTCAAAATTCCACCGTCGCATATCACAAGCCTGAAATCAAAATCATACGTATGTGCAATCAGATTCAGATTCACACCCTTCAACAATCAGATTCACAACAATCAAATTATGGAATCACATCCTTCAAATTCACAATCAAATTATATTAAGGAAACTATTATAATAGTTCCATGTACAAGTCAATCCCCAAATCTCCACATTTATCTATCAAAACAAAGCCTCACACAATTCTCTAGACATTGAAATGCTCGGACAACATGAGTACTCAAAATAGATTCAATATTAAACCTATTTACTTGCAAGATAATTAGATGTGATATACTCAACAATTTTTTTTAGCACAAATTGAGTAGTTTCTACTCGTTTAAGAATTAGTATTCTATGTTTTCCCTTTAATTCCCAATACAAAAATCCATATCAGAGTAGTCGTTTAAATCATATAAAGAAGAATGGCTCATCAAGAAGCACAATAAAAAAAAAGTACTTCTCATTCCCATATTGACTCTTTTTCAAAGCAGTAATTCATAAGACTATTTTTTTTATTTATACACGTTAAAAGTGAAAGATCAAAATATTAAAAAACCTTTTATGTAACTATTAACTTTTTGGTTCTTTAGACAAATATTTGTTACTCGACTGAAAAGTTGAAAAAGACTCCATCTAGTACAAAAGAAGTATCAAAACATGCCATTTTTTTTTCAATGCTACTGAAAGAAATAATCCCAAACCAACAATTGTTCATACACATTACGCTGCAATCAGAATCAGGAACCCTAATTAAGACTACTCATCGTCCAAGGCACACCAAAATTACAAAACCGAAAATCAATTCAAAAAAGAAAAAAGATGCAGAAGAAAAAAAATTACAGGATCACTGGTGAGTCGACGCGCTTAGAAATTCGATCAGAAACTTCAAAGACGTGGCGAGAGCTAGCCCATACATACTTCATAGCATCCACATCGAACTGAGCCTTCTTCCTCTCATCCGAAAGATAATCCGCTCCCTCCATCTTCCTCATAAAGCACCAATAGACCGACAGACGGGACTTGGGAGAGTCGAGAGTGAATAGTTGTTGTTTATTGTCTGTTGAGGTTAGGTTAAAAAAAAAACGTATTGGGCCAAAATTGAGTGAGGCCTCCGGTGTTGGCCATTGGGCTGGACCTAAAAAAAAATGGGGGCCAAAAGATGAGGCCCCTTTTGGGCCCGAGGCGCTGGCCTCATCTGCCTCTATGCAGAACTGGCCCTGACGATCAGATAGGTCGTTTACATGAAAGTTACAGAAACTACAAAAGGCTGCGATTTCTTCTATATATATTACGCCAATTCAAATGAAAGGCCCCCAATTCCAAATGGTTGTTCTGTTCTTTACTTGCCACTCAAATTACAGCCTATACCAGATTCAGCTGACTTGTTCGAACGCGTAGGCACCGATTATAAGCTACATTGGAATCTGTCTGATGATTGTATTAATTGCCACCGAGAGGGAGGACATTGTACATATGACACAAATAATAATAAATTTGGATGTGAAAAAGGTACCATCGCCCTTTTAACTTGATTTTTCACTATTGAATATTGAAATAAGTTTTTTGAGTTAAAAAACATTTTAGATGA
Organism: Fraxinus excelsior; assembly: GCA_019097785.1. NCBI lineage: Eukaryota > Viridiplantae > Streptophyta > Magnoliopsida > Lamiales > Oleaceae > Fraxinus > Fraxinus excelsior. The sequence goes on along the minus strand of CM032643.1, from coordinate 4,616,724 downwards.
AATTTTATATTTTGTCAATTGAGCATATGTTTTAAATTTATTTGCTTTTCGTTGTATTCAAATCAAACTCAACGTTATCCCTAATTTGTTTGCAATGCATAAATCTCATTTGATGTATACTTTTTTCATTTTGTAAAAAGTAATTATTTGAAATTAAGACGACTTAAAAGGTATCTTTCCGGACAAAAAAAAAAAAAAACAGTTCATATACCACAACTATCATTAAGAACATAATATTCATATCCCCTATAACAATCTCTTCACCAGTAGGCGATTTCATCACCATATTATCTTTACTAGGATAATTTAAAAGATGTTCAATATGACTTACAAATGATTTCATGAAATTTATGGATACCGTCATATGCACCAACTTGTGATTCAGAAGCAATATCTTCACTTGATCGAGTCTACCGATGCTAAAACCGATTTGCATAGTTTTTTATTTATTTATATAAATATAAACTTTTGAAAACTTCCATTATTATTTTTCTATATAAGTTATACATATATTTTTGAAAAAAATCGATGTGCAAGTAGTAAAATATAAAAGATTTTTAAATTTTTAAATATTCATTTATTGAAAAATAAAATAACTCTTCTTAAATAATATTTTTTCTTAGTCCGGGGTGTGTTACTTTACAAAGGATGAATCGCAATCTTGATGGCCCCCACCTTCCATACCCTGGGCCTTGGTGAATGAGGTAAATCACAGGTTATGTCTCCAAGGGTACATGGTGGAAGACTGCTTGTACACTTGCACTTACCTAAGGGCTAAATCCATATTTCAGGATTCGAACCCTTGATGCGGTAGCCTCAAGCAAAGTTGGAGTTTTTCCACATTCCCCTTTTACCACTTGGAGATGTGCCTTGGGGGCAGGGGGTGTCTTACTTTATAGGATGTTGGCCACGGGCTTTATGCCTTTCAAGATCTATTGGAGACATGGATGTTGGTGAATTTATAGTCCCAGATGTCAAACAAGTGAAGGTAGCTACATAAGTATTGATCTTTTATTGCTTCTTATTCAACTGTTGAACCTTCTCATTTGAAAGCTTAAATTCCTAGAGAGGGAATAATATTAATTATTTATAGGTTAGTTTAAAACATGCCCTCGATGTGCATGCCCGATACATTCTTCCATAAAAGGCAACAATTTGCATAAATAGGTGGTGATGAGGCTTAAACTTAGAACCTTTACCTTCTATGATACCATGTTGGAGAACCTCTTCTAAAATTTTAAACCGTTAGAGGGACATAAATTTATTTATTTTAAGTTTTTCTTCAACATCTATGACGGCCCTCCCCACCCCCACCCCCACTCCTGAGTTTTATTTACTATTTCACATGCGCCTCTCATTATTTATGAAGTAGATGGCTTATGTGTGGAATCCTTGACTTGTTTAATTGCTATGAAGCTATCAAATGGAGGTGGAAGGCTAATAATTGCCTCGGATGGCATATGGGATGCATTGTCATCAGAAATGGCAACAGAATCTTGTCGTGGATTGCCCGCTGAACTTTCTTCTAGGCTAGTAGTGAATGTATTTAACTTCTAAGCTCACCAGTCTAGTAAGCTCTTGTCTCCTTTTAAAAAAAAAAAGAAAATCAACTCTTTATTTAAAACAAACCCTCACTTAGGGCGGAGCAAAACCGTAGTAACATATCATCAACCAATGAGATAAACGAAAAAAAAAACTAACCTCCTATCAATATAAACAAACAACGCAAAATAGCCTATCTTTTCTTACGAAGGTACAACACCCCCATTCTATCTAAACGAATGAACCCCCGACAAAGAAATGGCAATTCCGTAGAAGAGAAGAACTGTTTTGTATTTCCTATCGCACCTACCTTCGCCAACCCATCGGCAACCTGATTAGCTTCTCTATACTAATGAATAATGTGGAAATCAAACTTCTTTAAAAGCTTAATTAGGACTTCCCAAAAATCCCACAAGTACCATAGCATACATTTCCTTGCCAAAATCCAAGACACCACTTGCAAAGAATCACATTCAATATCCACATGATACAAACCCAAATCCTAACAGGTCAGTCCATCAATAAGCGCCCTCAGTTCCGCTTCATTGTTAGAACCATAACCAAAGAAAGAAGAAAAGCCTGCAACAAATCTGCCTATATCATTCCGAACAACTCCACTACCACCGACCATACCCAGGTTTCCTAGACAACTCCCATCTGCATTGAGTTTAACTCTACCAACCGTAGGTTTAGTCCATTTGATAACCCGAAAATGTCTCTCAAGAGATACCACCGGATAAATATCAAGATTTTTTAGAAGTAATTCTTCAGACTGCGAAAGAGCTCGCACCTTTTTTAGATTGGCTGACACATATTGCAACCAAAATTTTATGGAACAAAAAATCTTCTCCACAGTTTCATGATTACCCTCCATTCTAGCTTTGCAACGTCTCATCCATAATCTCCACGTCAATATAGTTGGAAGTAGCCCATGTAAACATCCAACCTGTGATTGTTTTGATGCTCTAGCCCACCATAAATTAATTCTATTATACCAGTTTTGTTTAGACCTCCATCTTATTCCCAAAACCACAGAGACTTTACTCCAAACTTCATTAGCAACATCGCCTGTACCCAGAACATGGTGGGGGAAAATATTAACTCCGCCAGTTCTGGAGAGAGTCACACTATTGCTTTACGTTTTGAGACCTTAAAGCCAACGACATCCATTTCTCACCTCCATGAAACCCTTTAATGGGTTATTAAAATAGGGCTCAATGGGGGGAAAGAAGAAGAAGAAAGGAAGAAGCCATGAAGAAAGAAACATGAAGGAACGAGAAAACGTGGTAACTGTCCATCTTAATTTTTTTTTATTAATCATTCGTCGTCTCATTTACAATGTAAAAACCAATTAAATAGAGAAAACCGAGCTAATGATGGGTTTGAGCCAACTCACTACTACAAGTCTAATAAAAATAAAAATAGAAAACATAAATGATAAGGTCAATAACAATAAAATAAATAAATTTCGATGGATCCAATGATGTCCGCATCAACTCTCCCGGGGTAAAAGAAAACTCGACCCCATCGAGTGGATAGGTAGAAAAGTCTGCAATCAATCGTCCCCATAAACTTAGGGATTGGACGAGCTCTCTCCGACGTTGATAAAAGTGTGTTAGCAGCGATCAGAATCTGGTGTTCCCACCAATGTCCGCTTGATGCGTGGAAGGAAAACTGGGCAACGAAAGATCCCGCTAACTCCGATAGAGCTCCAATAAGTCCGGATCAAGCTGCTCTAGTGTCTCTCTAGTAATCCATGTGAAATGAGACTCAGGTCAATCAACCTAACGAACTAGGAAACGTTGAACATCCCCATCTTTAGTCAACACAATTTGTTCATCTAAAATAACATCAATCTTATCTTTATATGTTGGAAAATGTGGCATTAGGTTAGAAGTAGCAAGAGATTCCGGGTCAAGGTCCACAGATATAGGTAGGAGAAGATCATCAGAGGGATTGAAATGGCCTTTATAAACAACTAAATTTTCAACATTGAAGGTATTGTGGTAGCCAAGCTGTGGGGGAAGGTCAAGAACATAAGCATTTGGGCCAACTTGCTTTAAAATTTTAAAAAGACAAGCGCTACGAGCTTGTAATTTAGATGCGGGTCCATGTAGGCGTTGCTTTGGTTGAATTCGGATCATAACACAATCCCCAATATTAAAGTCAACATGTCTTTTATGTAAATCAGCTTGAAATTTATATGATGTGTTACTAGCTTCAAGTTGTTTATTGATCTCAATATGTAAATCAAGAAGATATTGTGCAAATGCTTCAGCTGACATAGACACTCTAGCATGTGTGGACATCGTAATGAGATATAAAGGCTTCCTAGGCTTAAAACAATGAACAACTTCAAATGGACTCATACCTCACGACCACTTCAAGGAGCTTTTATATGCAATTTGAGTTGTATGAAGAATTAAATCCCAATTTCTAAGATTTTTTCGGACCAGACATCTTAATAAATTACCAAGACTACGGTTAACCACTTCTGTTTGACCGTCAGTCTGCGAGTGATAAGCAGTAGAAAATTTCAACTTTGTATCCACCTTGTATCATTCTCCAAAAATGAGTAGTGAACCTAACATCCTTATCTGACACAATGGTTTTTAGGAGGCCATGCAATTTAACAATTTCATTAAAGTGCAATGTGGCAACCCTGGATGTATCTGAGATTTTGCTACAAGGGATAAAGTAAGTCATCTTCGAGAAACGATCTACTACCACAAAAATAGAATCATGTTTCTTCGGGGTACGTGGAAGCCCTAACACAAAATCCATGCTCACATCTTGCCAAAGACAATCAGGAACGGGAAGAGGGGCATATAAGCCTGTGTTTTGCCTCTTTTGTTTGGCCAACTGACAGGCGTTACTAGTACTAACTTCTTTTTCCAAATATCTAATCTTTAGAGTGAGTTACAACATGATGACAATCCCGTGTTATTGGGACACTAATCCTAAAATTCTAAGGGTCCGTTTGATGGCAAATGTGAAATTTGGGTGGAAAAAAAATGAATTACGGAGAATTGAATTGCCTATAATTTGTTTTACTAGAAAGTGTAATTAATTGTGTTTGATTGATATAATTTTTCACCTGAAAAATGTTGAAAGTTTGGTATCCGTTTAGTTTCGTTTTTATGAAATTGTCCATTAAAAAAATAAATAAATAAATAAATAAAAATAAATAAATAAAATTTTTTAAAAAAATTATTATACCGAATACCATTTGTTTGGCTTTTTTTGCATGAAAATTGTCAAGAAAAATGATAATTTTTTTTTTTTTTTTTTTTATCATTATGCTTAGAATTTTTTCCAATTGAATAAAAAAAAAGGTAGCATGGAAAGCCATCTGTTTTTCATCTTTAGTCTGCAATTCACAAGTTTTATGATTCTGATCAACTAGGGGGACTTCAAAAACATCATGGACGTTAAAGGAACAAGGAGAACCCATAGTTGAACCATTTTCCGATAAATTCCCAGGAGATTCAGTTTGACCTATTTCATTGACAATGGCTACTATTTTTGGGTCAAATAGATTGCTAGTGCTTAGCTGGGGTGAAGGAAATCGCATCTTGGTCCATAAGTTAGCAGGATCATATGGATCGCTAGAGCTTAACTGTGAATAAAGTGGTGAAGGAGAGCGTGTCTCATTTAGGAAGTTTCCATAGTTAACCCCAGCTATTTCTTTCACTCGCTCATCTAATTTTCTGATCTGTTCCCAGTAAGAATTAATATCACCAGTCATGGAATTATCAGTCTTCTTTTCATTATATGAGGCCTGTCCATTTAATTCCCGCCCTCTGTTTTCCTCAACAATCTTAGAAATCGAATCTGTAGAACCCTCTCTATCAACAATACCCTTCTTTTGGTGAGAGTATTTGAGAGAGATAGGCACGGAATTTCTCCTTCCAATGCTTTGAAGACTCGTGTCCCCTGCCAGAGTTTCATTTCTTTGCTTCAGATATTCGAGAAACTTGATCTTGCCAACACCGGAATCTATACAATCCATGTTTAATAGTTTGTATCTATAGGCTCGAAGTTCATAATTTAAATTAGCCACCTCCATTTCTTTCTGATATATAACATATTCAAATATTGCTGAAGATTCTTCTGCATGATACATTTTCTCCTCTGCCAATCTTTTATATTGCTCGGCTTCCATTTTTACTGCAGCCTTTTCTCCTTGCAAACGCAATATCACAGATAAAGTTTCACTGGCTGCAGTCGAGGAGGCTTCTCTTTCTGCATCCAACTCATTGTAAAGCTTCTAGAGAAGCTGTTGTTGAGCTCAAAGCATGTCTTTTAAAGCAGAAATGTCAACCTCAGCCATCATGTGTTCAATTCTGAAACATGAACAACTAGACTTGTGTCTGAGGAAATAACAAAAGTATTAAAATTGTATCCGGTTTAATTTGATTCATGAGCAAAAGTTTTCAATGCAATCAAAAAATGTAACTAATATTCTTCCAGAATTGTGAATATTGGCAAGAGATCCTAGGATTTCATTTGACAATTCTCTCCTTCAATCAATAATTGTTACCTAGTCCAATGGTCAAGAAAACATACGCTCTGCGATCATACTGAGATGTTTAATAGGTAATTCAACCTCCACCCGCTCTTCACCCCACACCACAAATCATCAGAAGAAGAACAAAAAGTAGAAGAACAGTGACCAAATTATAATAGAATCTACATTCTAAATTCTTGTTCTATTAATCACTGATCAAATTCATGTCCACAATATAAAAATTCTCAATAAAGGGCGATTAGTTCAGTTCCAAAAGTCAATCAAGAAACAATTCAACAAACTGATGTTTCCTGGTAAATTCCTTTTCAAAATTTTGATGAATAGACAACTGAACAAAACCAAGCGAACACTAAACTTTGATAAAAAAAAAATGATTTTTTTAGAATTTTTTTTTTGTTTTTTGTTTTTGGCAATGGAAACAAATTTTATAACCAATTGTGAAAAAAATTATCACTTTAATGGACAATTTCCATGTAAAACAAAGTCAAACGAACATAAAATTTAAAAATTTTCCGGATGAAAAATTATACCAATTAAACACACTTAATTACAATTCTCAGAAAGCTATTTCTAAAAAAATCTTTTCTCTGTAAAACATTTTATTTTCATCAATTTTCCATCATTGCAACCAGACGGACCCTTAGATTTACAAGAAGAGGGGCCATGAAGTTGTTTCTGATTCGCAGGTTGGAAACTTCAGCGTTATTACTTTAGGCTGACTGTTTAGTACCATTGACTAAAAAAAAAAAAAATCCCAATTACACTTTGATGATGCAAATAATTTTCAAATATAATTGCGAAACAAATTTAGGGGCTTTTTTCTCCTACATAGCAAAAATAAGCAACGAGTGAACGTAGTTCTCATATTAAATGCGTAACTTCATAAATTTTTGTGTTTACTAGTCTATATTTCTTATTTCAGTTTGCTTATTATTGCTCTCATAATTAGTATTTGGGCTTAATTCCCAACGGATTGTCCAAATAAATATCAGGGGGCGGAGTTTTCCTACTATTTTTCTCTCCAATTTTGTTTCTTCTCTCTCTTGATTCATTTACATGCAATTTTATCAATATCATCCATAGTGTTCTGCTTGGTGTATGTGCAATTCTAAAATAAACATATCCATTTATATTTCTGTGTGAATTTCAACCAAAGTATACTAAGTTACTGATTTTTCATATTTAGTCTAAACAAATAATTCGAGCTCATTTATGATTTTGATACATGACATAAAGTTCATGTACGCATTTAACTCTCCATTTTGATTATAAAGTGCCTTCAAATATATAACAAGAACATCTTATACCTAGCTTATCAATATTACTTATGTTGGTTTATATATGAATTATATATTTGGCTGTCCAATCACAAAATCTGAAAGAAAATATTTTATTAGTTTTTAAAATTTCATAGCAAGTCTTCATGAAAAGATTCTATTTGTCCGTTTCCAAGTCTTCATGAAACTATTTCCAAGTCAACTGCTCTGTTCAACCGCATCTATAGAATTGGGAGAGACTTTGATTTCTATCCTCATCTTCTTTCTTTTCACTGTTGTTTGGCATGGCTTTTTCCAGGGAGCTCTATAGGCCTGCCGCTAGTTTTCCTGTTTATTTCTCTCTGTTTTATCTACTTAATCTAAACTTTGTCTATTCTAAATGCCAAGAGTCTTTCCAGTGTGGACATCTTGGCCGTTTGGAGTTTCCTCTATCCAATTATATGCAACCTGAATGTGGATTGTTCAGGGTTCAGTGCGATGCAATTCCTTATCCATTAGTTTACCTGGAATATGATGGGATTTCATCGACCATGGAGATTCTGTCCAAGATATCTACCCATGTATTCAGGATTAGGAGCCCTACTCTTGATGGTCTTTTGAAAAGTAAAAGCTGCGCTCTGTTCAACAATTACTCTATTCTGGGATCGCCTTCTATTTCTTTTTCAGTCCTTCCTAATATCACTTTGTTTAAATGCGCCAAAACTTCGACACCTTATTTCCCGGATGATTATAAGAAGTACACAGGTTGCCAATACTTCGATATATATTACGCCGTGAAAATCAAAAATATTTCTTGCCCAGATGAGTGTTCTTTTTTTCACTTACCGGGCGAATTGAAAAATGAATCAGATTCAACTGATTTGTTCGATCAGCTTAGCCCTGAATATAATCTACAATGGTTTCTGTCTGTTGACTGTGCTGAGTGTCACAACAAAGGAGGCCAGTGTATAACTACCCGAAAGAATGAATTTATATGTGAAAAAGGTACCATCGGCTTTTGAACATGATTTTTTAATTATTAAATATAGTAATCAAAATTATTTAATAAGATGTTTTTTAGATGATAATTTCTATTCCGTCAATTTAGCTATTTCACAACATATGTATTTTATATTTAGCATTTGTTTGGTACCATTATTTTCAAAATACATTTTTTTTTATCTTATTTTTAACCACACATTTTTCAATAAAATAATATTACACGTTAATCCAAAAGTTTTCCTTATTTTTTAACCACACATTTAAAATCAAAATACTATTCCAAAATGCATTTTGGACAAAAAATGGAAACTCAAACATGCTCTTAATTGCTTTTTCTTGTATTCAAATGAAACTCAACATTATCCCTAATTTGTTCGTGTATATATATAAACTTTTGACAACCACAACTATTATCTTTAATTATAAGTTATACATGGATTTTTTTATTACATATAATTAGTAAAAGTATAAAACATTTATAAAATTATAAATATTCATTTATCAAAAAATAAATAACTCCTGTAAAATAATAATTTTTACCAGTTACTTTATATAGGGGTTTTATTGTAGTGTGTTGCATTGAAACACTAAATATAAATATACATGACTAAGTCGTTGGTTGTTTAAAGTTTGTCTTTTAGCATTGTAATCTATAGTGGTTACGTGATCTCAATTATAATTAGAATCTTCAATCATTTCCAGACTTCAAAGTCTGTTGAATTACATAGTAGTGATTTTCTGTAACAGAAAATTGAACAGAAAGATGAGTTCCCATCTTATTTTTATGAAGTTCTCTTCATCTAACGTGTGTTCTGACTTCTGCAGCAAGAAGGAGTAATTTGAAACTGATTTTTGTTGCAGGTAACTCTTACAAATTTCAGTATCATTTGTTTTGATTGATTTATAAACATAGATATCTTTTTTTCATCACAGGTGCTTCAGCTACAGCGCTAGTCCTCTTCTCAGTAATCTTGTTCACTTTCAAGAAGAGGAGGTACACGCTGAATTTGAAGGGAAAAAAGCAAAACCATAAAGACATTGAACTCTTCCTGAAGAACAATAAGAATCTTGCACCAAGAAGATACAACTACTCTGATCTTAAGAAAATGACTAACTCGTTCAGAGACAAGTTAGGGGAAGGGGGCTTTGCTAGTGTGTATAGAGGAAAGTTACCGGATGGCCATCTTGCAGCAGTAAAGATTTTGAAAGAAATGAAAGGCAATGGAGAAGAATTTATCAATGAGGTAGCAAGTATCAGTAGAACTTCCCATGTTAACATTGTTACTCTCCTGGGATTTTGCTTTGAGGGTTCCTAAAGAGCTCTCATTTATGAGTTTGTGCCCAATGGATCTCTTGAGAAGTTCATAGGCCACAAAAACTCCATAGCAGAACTTCAGTTAGGATTGGAAAAATTGTTTCAAATTGCAGTTGGAATAGCTCAGGGAATAGAATACTTGCACCAAGGATGTAATACACGGATTTTGCACTTTGACATAAAGCCTCATAACATACTCCTGGATAAAGACTTCAACCCTAAAATATCGGATTTTGGCCTGGCGAGACTTTGCCCCAATAGGTCAAGTATAGTGTCAATGTCAGGGGCCAGAGGAACAATAGGGTATATAGCTCCAGAAATATTTTGTAGAAACTTTGGAGACGTTTCTCACAAGTCAGATGTCTATAGCTATGGTATGATGATTTTGGAAATGGCTGGAGAGACAAAAAATATTGAAGTCAGAGTTGATCATTCAAGTGAAAATTATTTTCCTGATTGGATATATAAGAACCTTGAGCAGAATGCTGAACTTGATCTGAACATCATTATGAATGCAAATGAACATTTGATGACAAGGAAAATGTTAATAGTTGGCTTATGGTGCATACAAACTGATCCTACAACTAGACCATCAATGAGCAGGGTTGTAGAAATGTTAGAAGGGAACATTGAATCTCTGCAAATCCCACCTAAACCCAACTTCGTTTTACAGCGAGGAGAAGCAGTAAATCCTTCAACTTTTGAGTTACCACTCTCTTCCTCTGATGCTCATGAAGTTAAGCTATGACCCATTAAAACTTCCTGGGAACCTGTCCTGTGGTGATTGGAGGCTCCTAGTGACCAAGTATAGAAGCAGTTATCTCCATTGCTGGTGCTATAGCAATTTGTATGTTGAATCTCGTCTCAATGTTAAATTTCACATTTGTGTAAAACCAGAGGAATTAAAGACACTCATATACCTTTAGTTTGTCTAGTCATTGTTATTACCTAGTACTTAAATAAGATAAGGTGTTGCATAGCATTTATTCGTTGTGCTTGATCTCCTCTTTCTTCTAGGAGATCAATCTTGGCTTTAATGTGCTTAAAGTTTTATATCGATCTCGATTATGGACAGCATTCGAATTCCCAGGCAACCATGACTTCCATCCTGGAGTTAAGAAAATAAAGCTCCCCCATAGAAAACCTTGTAGGTTTCTGGCTTTCAAAATAAGGCTCTCCACAGTTCATCAGCGGTGCATCATCTTATATTCTTTCTACTTTATAGTTTTGCAAGAGATACAATTCAAAATAAATAGGAGTCATTAATTGCGAGTTGCTCCTTTGGTGTTGTGCGAGCCTTCTAACCAATGTGTTAGAATTTGGGCGTGACCTGAATTCTTTGTTGAAACAATTGAAGAATTCTAATTGAAGTGCACACTAAGAGAAATTCAGTTTGGAATGCTATTGGAGTCTTATTCATGGTGAAATTCTATTTGGAAGCCCCCTATTGGGAGTTATAATTTGTATGTGACTTGAAGATGTTGAAATTATGGGCCGAGAAAAAAAATCGCCGCATTTTCGTTAGCTAGCCGCTCGAGTGACGGACCTATCGTTAGCTTATCGCTCGAGCGATAGAGTTATCCTGCCCAAGCTCTTTTCGCGTTTTAACACGTTTTTGATATTTTACTTCAACTACAACTCATCTATTAGAGTTTGGATATCGCCCTACGTAGTTGCCTATATATACTTGACTCTTGTATACAATTTTCGTAAATAGGTGGTGATGAGACTTAAACTTAGAACATTTACCTTCTATGATACCATGTTGGAGAACCTCCTCTAAAATCTTAAGCCATTGGAGGGACATAAATTTATTTATTTTAAGTTTTCTTCAGCATCTACGACCGCCCTCCCCTTCCCCCACCCCCACCCTTACCCTCACCCTCACCCTCACTCCTGAGTTTTATTTACTATTTCACACGCGCCTCTCATTATTTATGAAGTAGATGGCTTATGTGTGGAATCCTTGACTTGTTTAATTGCTATGAAGCTATCAAATGGAGGTGGAAGGCTAATAATTGCCTCAGATGGCATATGGGATGCATTGTCATCAGAAATGGCAGCAGAATCTTGTCGTGGATTGCCCGTTGAACTTGCTTCTAGGCTAGTAGTGAAGGTACTTAACTTCTAAGCTCACCAGTCTATTAAGCACTAGTCTCCTTACTAGCTGAGTTTATTAAATCTGGTCCTTTCAAAATATGTATGTAGGATAATACAAAATAATAATGTATTGACCTACATTTTTACTTTTGGTTTGTATGTGTGGTAAACCAGTTTATGGGAATATCTCATTCCATCAATTGGCAATTGTATAGGAAGCACTAAAGAAACGTGGACTGAAGGATGACACAACTTGTGTAGTTCTTGATATAATTCCTCCTAATTGTACAGTGCAGCCTCCTTCTCCACCCAATAAATATAACAAACTTCAAGCCTTGTTCTTTAGAAAAATGAAGAAAAAATAACTTTCAATGATCTAAGAAATGTGAAGCATAAAATTCAAATGTGAATATAATTCAATTTAGTCACTTTTGGTTTCCTAACTAACTCAATTGAAGAAGCTAGGTACTTGAGTAATGATATGGTTGAACCACTTTTAAAAATAAGAAACAAACAATTGACCCACTTAAAAAAATGTTTACCCATTTTTTATTTTAAAAAACATAAAAAAATTTGCTTGGGTTTGGCTTTCAACTTTCAAGTGCCGTCTTTGTCTCTGTGAAAATAATGCTAAGGGTTCGATTGTCTCTCTCTCTTCCAGTGTAGAAGCTCGACTCGTTACAAACGAGCACGAGCCGAGCTCGTGCGTATACGTGCTCATTGCCACCACTAAGTGGACGTAGCTCTCATATTAATTGCAAAACTCTATAAATGTTTGTGTTGCTAGTCTATGTTTCTTATTTCAGTTTGCTTATTATTGCTCTCATAATTGGTATTTGGGCTTAATCCCCAACAAAATCAAACATCAATTGCAAATGGTCCAAATAAATAGCAGGGGAGAGTTTTCCTAGTTCCTACTATATTTCTATGATTTCCATTACTTGCCACTTAATGGCATGGGATCTATCCAATTCTGTTACTTTTATCTCTTGATTCATTAACTAGCAATTTTATCAATATCATCCAAAGTCTTGTGGCTGGTGTATGTGCTTCTACATCTGAGTTTGTCATCGCCATCTACCATCTGTTGTCTCTTTATAGCTTCTTTTTCAACTTTATTTGTAGGCTGGGTAACGATGATTCCAACGATCAAACATGTGGCCTTTTCGTTTGTGCCATTTGCCAAGCTGACCTCGCTCCAAATGAAGGAATATGAGTTCACGCTGGTTCCATCTTCTCAATGAGCTCGACTCCTTGGCAAGGACCTTTCCTTTGTACTTACTGACATGATAAGAAGGACGCCATGGAAGGAAAACGGCCAAGTGGAGTTAAAGTAGCATAGTATTTTTTCAATATTTTTTTTCTTGATGTTCTTTCTCATTGATCCCCATTATTCTTAGTCAGAAATATTGGTCATTGGTTAATGATATCAGATCAAAATGTAACGTCCTCAAGAAATTATGTAAAATGAGCTTTCTCAGCAGGACAATGATAGGAAAAGACGGTATATACATTTTAATAGGATGTTTTGACCTATCCAAATCTAGACGTTTGCTGTGTATTTGTTATATTAAGGTAAATAAAATGAAATATTCACTCAGATGGTAGAATACCTATCTATTATTGAATTTGATGGATGATAGATGGACATGTTCTTCCCATTGATAAGTGCGTTTTATGCATTTATTTGTGGCAAAAAATATGAACAATAGTCGGTAAATATATCGAAATATAGCTTAATTCTATATTTTGTTGGATAACATTGATGAATATGGTGGAATTTAGGAAAAAATGAGTGAAAATAACTAAAATGGAAGAAAAACAAAATTCAGGGATCAAAGTGCAAATAGCCATAAGATAATCTGGAAGAAGAAACGAAGCTGTGAAAAGATTCGAACACCAATTTAGCAAAGGAATGAAGTGTTGGAAGAAGAAGAAATGAAAAAATGGAGTATGGGAACCAAAATACAAAGAATGGAAGTTTGCTTGAACTATGCGGTCGCATGTAGTGTTCAAATAATTTCAGGGAGAATTTAACTATCTATGTAGTCACATATGAAGGTACTATGCGGTCCAACAGATAGTAGAACATGTTTGCACCGCGAGGTTGGTATTCTTTCATTAATTGGTTTATGACAAATGGGGAATTGCTACGAACTGAAAGTGCTCTATCTTCAATTCTTGGCCAACCTCAGGCTGCCTAGAGGTACTTTGCTTTACTTTTTGAGACCTTAAAGCCAACGATAACCATTTCTCACCTCCATGAAACCCTTTAATGGGTTATTAGGATAGGGCTTTTATTCTAGTTTGTAAGTGAATTTAGCAATGAATTCAGTGAAACCTTTCTCCTTTGATTGAGGTTCTTGGCTTGAAGTTGATGTCGAACTATCCAAGCTTGACAAACTACTTTAGGAGTTGTAAGGAGGCACCATGATTTTGAATAACTTGTTTTTGGTAATGATTGATCAACACTACAAGGAGAATGCTAACTTCTCTATTCATGATACCTCGACTCAGCATCATGTGAGGATTCACTAATGTATTACATTAGTAATTGTGTCAAAATTCTCCTTTCCAATGAGTGTTGAGCAATAACATGCTTAGATACAACTTGGAAAATGTGAAATCTCCATTTGTATTAACTTTGATAATAATGGAGGCTTGGTGATGCGCTGTTAATGCTTTCAATACATTTTGTCACTTTTGTGTCAATTCAAACTTGTTTCCTCCACATTAATTGCTCTTGTGCATGCGCGGCTAAACTGCCACCTATTCTGTTAAAGATTGCCTCTAGCACAATGTTCATGCCATTCTGAACAACAACGCTCTTTAGATGAGTGGCAGTGGATACAGAGCTTGTTCATCTTTGTAGTTATCTTGGCAACTGTGACCCATGCGCTAATTCATGCGAAGGTTAGGGGCTCCAAGAGCTATTTTCTCGAAAAAGAAATAACAATAATAATTAAAATAACTTCTTTTGCCAAATATATAATCTTTATAGTGAGTTACAACATGATGACAATTCCGTGTTCTTGGGAACTAATCCTAAAATTCTAATTGATAATTGTAAGTAGTAAAACAGTAGCAATTGACAATTCAACAAACTGCCGTTTCTTGGTAAATTCCTTTTCAAAATTTTGCTGAAGTGACAACTGAAGCTATATGGATCTTGCAAATCTCTCACTTTTTATTTCTGTTTTTTCGCATTTAGAAATAAATAAAAAATAACAGGAAGTCAATGAGATGAGATTGACTTAATTTCAATTTATATTAATTACAAGAATAGTGGGGCCTTGAAGTAGTTAGGACATGAATACAGAATTTATTGGATAGGAAACTTCAGCATTATTGGTTTAGGCTGACTGTTCAGTACCTTCTATTAGACTTGACTAAAAAAACCCCAAGTACACGGCCGTGTTCCACTTTGATGATGCAAATAATTTTCGGTAGGGAAAATAATGAGCAAATTTACCAGGTCCAAGCCCACACCACCAAGTCTAAGTGAGGTTCCATCCCAAAACCAATGGTAATGGATAGAGTAGCCAACTTGGGTTATATGGTGGATTTCTTTTCTTCTCCCAACCGATGTGGGACTTCTTGTTTGCTCCCAACAATCCTCTCCTCAAACGAAGGACCACATCATTGTGTCCTCCCCTCAAACGATAATTCATCCGTCAATCATCTTGTACCGCCGTTATTATCGTTGCCCTCGACCAAACGGGACCCACCGCCGACCACCAATGTCGGAAGACTTTCGACACAAGGCACCTCAAACACGAATAATTTTTTGCCCGATCGCCACCACACTTTTTATAGCGTTCTTCCGACCCTGGGCTCTGATACCAGTTGTAGGGAAAATAATGAGCAAATTTACCGGGCCCAAGCTCACACCACCAAGCCCAAGTGAGGTTCCATCCCAAAACCAATTGGCAAGGGAAAAATTCATGGATCATGCATTTACTTTACCAAAATCAAAAATCAGATCCCAAAGTTTAAAATTACAAAAATCAGGTTTTTTTTTAAAATTAATTAATTATATTTCACAATTATTATATTAAATTAAATATTTAATTGTAGTATAATATAATTAACCCACCCCACCTTACCCCATCCCACTGCTTCGGCGACTACTCCGACGACCGGTGACTACTCCGGCGACCGTTTTCCGACAATGCTTAATTCCGACGACTATTTTCCTGTGACCGATGGCCGCCGCATAATTCCGGTGACTACTCCGATTCCAAAGTCACAGATTATTTTGAAGTCACAGATGAAAAAATTTATAGGTCACATATTTTTAATTGATCATTTTATTGGTCACAGATCAAAAAAATTAAATGTCACAGGTCACATATTTTCAAATTTGTGAAGTCACAGGTTTTTAATTAATCATTTTATTGGTCACAGATAAAAAAAAATTAAATGTCACAGATCACATATTTTCAAATTTGTGGGGTCACATGTTTTTAATTGATCATTTTATTGGTCACAGATAAAAAAATTAAATGTCACATGTCACATATTTTCAAATTTGTGGATCACAGACACAAAAAATCGTCACTGTTCAATAGCTAAGTCACAGACAGCCAAAAAAATCCCACAACAGTTCAATAGTTAGGTCACAGACACATATCGACCAAATAGCTGGTCACAGACACTTCATCCCATCCCTGCCGTCGCCATAATCACAACTATCCTTCAACAATAACACCACAACAATGTAACCGTCGCCCCCTACACAACACCACCAACATGACGAAAACTGAACCTCAACAACAACAGATATGCCACCAACAACAACAAACATCAACAGTCAACCACCAATCTGTCACCCCACAGCCAACCACCAATCCACCACCCCACAGATCCGCCACCCTACAGATCCGCCAACAACCAATCCGCCACACCCAAAGACCCCAGCAGCGTCGCATAACACATCCACTACTACACCATCGCAAAATCACAACCTCCACCAGTAAGGCCCGCCGCCTCTCCACCACACGGACCGGTACATCCACCAAACAAACAACAGATCTGCGTGCTCAGGAAAACTCCACAAAATCCTCCACGCCACGTACAATCTGGATCTTATTTGGGGCAGCAGTGACCGGAGGAAAAATGGAGGAACTCGCCCCTGATCTGCAGCGCTCTCAAATCTGCGATGGTAGTGAAGTCTCTTCTCACCGTCACTCTCTTGAGAAGAGACATCACCGGCGATGTGCGCGAAAGGGAGGTAGAAACTGCCGGTGAAAGGGAGGAGAGTGGATGTTGGAGAAGAGAGCGATTGTGAGGAGAGAGAGAAAGAACGACGGTGAGGAGAGTATAGGGAGGGGGTAGTGAAATGTAGGGTTTGAGATTGAAATTTGATAGGGTTAGGTGGGTATATAATTTAATTTAATTTAATAATATTATTATTAATTAAATTATAAAAACCTGATAAATGAAAAAAAAAAGTAAAAACCTGATTTTTTAAAACCTCAAACATAAAGCCTGGTTTTTGGTAATTTTCCCAATTGGCAATGGGTGGAGTAGCCCATTTGGGTTATATGGTGGATTTCTTTTCTTCTCCCAACCGAGACTTCTTGTTTGCTCCCAACATTTTCAAATATAATTGAGACAGAGCTAGAGAATTTTATCTCTCACCTTCTTCTTCTACTGTTGTTAATCATGGTTTCTTCAAGAGAGCTCCGTAGGGATGCTGCCAGATTTTTTGTTTATTTCTCTGTGTTTCTTCATGTATTTATCCTCAACTGTGTGTATTCTAAATGTCCAAAAAGTTTCCCGTGTGGAAATCTTGGCAATTTGGAGTTTCCTCTGGCAGATTTTTCGCAACCCAGATGTGGGTTGTTCGCGGTTGAGTGCGATCTTCCGAATTCAAGAATTCACCTGGATACTGAAAGGTTATCGCCATCATATGAGATTACGTCCTACATATCTACCAATCACGTATCGATTCGAAACCCTCTTCTTGAAAATTTTTTGCAAAGTAAGAGCTGCAATTTATTCCTCCAATTCTATATTCCATATAATCATTCTATTTCGTTGATATTCTTCCCAAATATCACTTTGATCAGATGCCCAAAAAATCTGAACTCCGACGATGACGATGAGATACGCCATTTAAAGGAAACTTATAATAGAACCTACGAAGGCTGCGGTGACTTCCATATATATTACGCCAATTCAAATAAAACTCTTCAGCCCCCAATTCCGAATGTTTGTTCTGTTCTTTACTTGCCAATCAAATCACCGCCTATATCAGATTCAGCTGACTTGTTCGAACTGTTAGACCCCGAATATAATATAGAATGGAATCTGTCGAATGATTGTATTGATTGCCACCGAGAGGGAGGACAGTGTACAGCTGACCTAAATAATCTATTTCGATGTGTAAAAGGTAACACCGGCTTTTGAACATGATTTTTTAATTATTAAATATAGTAATCAAAATTATTTAAAAAGATGTTTTTTAGATGATAATTTATATTCCCTCAATTTAGCTATTTCTCAACATATGTATTTTATATTTACCCTTTGTTTGGTACCATAAATTTTCAAAATACATTTTCTTCATCTTATTTTTAACCATACAATTTTCAATAAAATAATATTACACGTTAATCCAAAACTTTTCCTTATTTTTAACAACACGTTTAAAATCAAAAACACTATTTCAAAATGCATTTTGGACAAAAAATGAGGACACAAACATGCTCTTAATAGCTTTTTCTTGTATTCAAATGAAACTCAACGTTATCCCTAATTTGTTCGTATACAGATACATTTTTAGAGAGTAATTATTTGAAATTGCGTTGATTTGAAAGGCCACTTCCAATAAATGATTTATAAACCACGGTTATCATTATGATCACAGTAATTCAATATCCCTTTAAAATAATCTTCTCATCAATAGGTGATGCCCATCATCGTATTATTTTTATTAGGATAATTCAAAAGATGTTCGATATCTATTACATTCTATAGCACAAGCTAACAAATGATTTCACGTAATTTTTGGACGCCTTCATATACAGCAACTTGTGGTTTATAAGCAATATCTTCATTTAATTGAGCCTTGTGATGCTAAAAAAAATATTTGCCTAGTTTTTGCCATGTACATACATATAAACTTTTGACAACCACAACTATTATTTTTAATTGTAAGTTATACATGGATTTTTTTTTTATTACATAATTAGTAAAAGTATAAAACATTTATAAAATTATAAATATTCATTTATCAAAAAATTAATAACTCCTGTAAAATAATAATTTTTCCTAGTCTCGATTGTGTTACTAGTTACTTTATAGGGGTTTTATTGTAGTGTGTTGCATTGCAACACTAAATATAAATATACATGACTTAAGTCGTTGGTTCTTTAACGTTTGTCTTTTAGCATTGTAATCTATAGTGGTTAAGTGATCTCAATTATAATTAGAATCTTAAATCATTTCCAGACTTCAAAGTCTGTTGAATTACACAGTAGTGATTTTCTGCAACAGACAATTGAACAGAAAATCATACATACCCCGTAAAGATTTACATGCAGGAGATAGTATACAGTATACTGAGAAAAATGAGTTCCCATCTTATTTTTATGAAGTTCTCTTCATCTAACGTGTGTTCTGACTTCTGCAGCAGGAAGGAGTAATTTGAAACTGATTTTTGTTGCAGGTAACACTTACAAATTTCAGTATCATTTGTTTTGATTGATTTATAAACATAGATATCTTTTTTTCATCACAGGTGCTTCAGCTACAGCGCTAGTCCTCTTCTCAGTAATCTTGTTCACTTTCAAGAAGAGGAGGTACACGCTGAATTTGAAGGGAAAAAAGCAAAACCATAAAGACATTGAACTCTTCCTGAAGAACAATAAGAATCTTGCACCAAGAAGATACAACTACTCTGATCTTAAGAAAATGACTAACTCGTTCAGAGACAAGTTAGGGGAAGGGGGCTTTGCTAGTGTGTATAGAGGAAAGTTACCGGATGGCCATCTTGCAGCAGTAAAGATTTTGAAAGAAATGAAAGGCAATGGAGAAGAATTTATCAATGAGGTAGCAAGTATCAGTAGAACTTCCCTTGTTAACATTGTTACTCTCCTGGGATTTTGCTTTGAGGGTTCCAAAAGAGCTCTCATTTATGAGTTTGTGCCCAATGGATCTCTTGAGAAGTTCATAGGCCACAAAAACTCCATAGCAGAACTTCAGTTAGGATTGGAAAAATTGTTTCAAATTGCAGTTGGCATAGCTCAGGGAATAGAATACTTGCACCAAGGATGTAATACACGGATTTTGCACTTTGACATAAAGCCTCGTAACATACTCCTGGATAAAGACTTCAACCCTAAAATATCGGATTTTGGCCTGGCGAGACTTTGCCCCAATAGGTCAAGTATAGTGTCAATGTCAGGGGCCAGAGGGACAATAGGGTATATAGCTCCAGAAATATTTTGTAGAAACTTTGGAGACGTTTCTCACAAGTCAGATGTCTATAGCTATGGTATGATGATTTTGGAAATGGCTGGAGAGACAAAAAATATTGAAGTCAGAGTTGATCATTCAAGTGAAAATTATTTTCCTGATTGGATATATAAGAATCTTGAGCAGAATGCTGAACTTGATCTGAACATCATTATGAATGCAAATGAACATTTGAGGACAAGGAAAATGTTAATAGTTGGCTTATGGTGCATACAAACTGATCCTACAACTAGACCATCAATGAGCAGGGTTGTAGAAATGTTAGAAGGGAACATGGAATCTCTGCAAATCCCACCTAAATCCAACTTCATTTTGCAGCCAAGAGAAGCACTAAATCCTTCAACTTTTGAGTTATCACTTTCTTCCTCTGATGCTCATGAAGTTCAGCTATGACCCATTAAAACTTCCTGGGAACCTGTCCTGTGGTGATTGGAGGCTCCTAGTGACCAAGTATAGAAGCATTTACCTCGGTCGTTGTTGGTGCTATAGCAATTTGTATGTTGAATCTCGTCTCAAAGTTAAAATTTCACATTTGTGTAAAACCAGAGTAATTAAAGACACTCATTTACCTTTAGTTTGTCTAGTCATAGCTATTACCTAGTACTTAAATAAGATAAGGTGTTGCATAGCATTTATTCGTTGTGCTCTTTCTTCTAGGAGATCAATCTTGGCTTTCACGTGCTTAAAGTTTATTTCTTTTATATTGATCTCGATTATGGACAGCATTCGAATTCCTAGGCCACTATGACTTCCACCCTGGAGTTAAAGAAAATAAAGTCCTCCCCTGGAAAACCTTGTAGGTTTCTGGCTTTCAGAATGAGGCTTTCCATGGTTCCATCAGCGGTGCAACATCTGATATTCTATCTACTTTATAGTTTTGCAAGAGATACAAGCAACCCTTGAGAATAAATGGGAGTCATTAACTGTGAGTTGCTCCTTTGGTGTTTTGCGAGCCTTCTAACCAATGAACGGCACAAGGAAGAACCAGTTCACCTCCCTCGACCATGCAATTGACTTGGCCTCAACATCTTTTACCACATTTTTTCCATCCTTGCAAGTTGCAACGGTGGAGATGGAGAAGGCCACATATATAATTGCGAAACAGATTTAGGGACTTTTTTCTCCTACATAGCAAAAATAAGCAATGAGTGAACGTAGTTATATTAAATGCGTAACTCAATAATTTTTTTGTGTTTGCTAGTATATATTTCTTATTTCAGTTTGCTTATTATTGCTCTCATAATTAGTATTTGGGCTTAATTCCCAACAGATGGTCCAAATAAATATCAAGGGAGAGTTTTCCTACGATTTTTCTATCCAATTTTGTTACTTCTCTCTCTTGATTAATTTACGTGCAATTTTATCAATATCATCCATAGTCTTCTGCCTGGTGTATGTGTTGCAACAGCTGAGTCTGTTATCCCCATCGACCATCTGTTGTCTCTTTGAAGCTTATTTTTCAACTTAATTGTAGGCTGGGTAAAGGTGATTACAACGGTCAAGCATGTGGTCTTTTCGCTTGCGCCATTTGCCAGGCTGACGTCGCTCAAAGTGAAGAAATATCAGTTCACGCTGGTTCCATCTTGTATATGAGCTCGACCCCTGGCAAGGTCCTTTCCTTTGTACTGACTGCCATTGTTACGGGCCTAAGTTAGGCCCGCCACCTCACTTGCCGCGTGTCAGCAGGGTTGGCCCACACGCGCCACGTGGCAGCCGAGGCGATTACTCATGGGATGAGCTGGCTGCATAGGCCGAAGCGATTACACTGGGGACGAACTAGACAAATACTAACAAAGGAACCAAACTCATCTGCAATGCACCGCGGATGCAAAGGCCCGTACTCCGCTTCTACGACTCCACTCTTGCTTCGCCTCATCCCAACAAAGATCTTCCCAAAGTCAAATCACCAACTGATGGGACGTGTGGCAGGACCCAAACGATCAAATCAGTCAGAGACATTCAATGTCAGCCAACCTATGGAAGACAGATTGACACCTAGGATAGGACGAGCCCTGATGATCTAATAACACGTATCTCCTCATCTGACGACCCCCATCTTTCCATCCTTGGTATAAATACACCCTACTTATGCCTGGAGAAGGCATGTAGAATCCCATTCTCTCCAACAAAGATAGCAAACCCGAGTAACATTTCTCTCCCCCATACAATAGCACTTCCCACACTGCGACGCTTCGGTAGTTAAAGTCGTGGTAGCCCGCAATAGGCTAAAACGAATGCTGGTGGATAATGGCAGTTCAGTCAACATCCTGTTCAGCTATACTTTTGATAAGATGGCAGTAGATCATAAGCTAACACCGATGGCCTCACCCCTCTATGGATTCATCGGGGACAGCATCATCCCTAGAGGTAAAATTACTTTGGCTGTTGAAATGGGGGCTCTTCCCCAAGTAGCACATCACTAAAAATTCCATAAAGTGATGTGCTTTACGGAGTACTAGAGAGGCCTGTCTTGAAAGAATTGTGGGTAGTTACTTCCATCCATCACCTTTGCATGAAATTTCCCACAGAACGAGGAATTGCTACTGTACGAGGCGATCAGATGGGATCCAGGGAGTGCTATCTCAACTATCTGAGGAAGGCAAAATCGCGAGTCAATATGGTACTAGATGATGAAATGTCAGAGGCCCCTGAAGAATGGACGCCTCTGACGCTAGATATTGTCATGGAAGAGGCCAAGCCTGAAATTTCCTTGGAAGAACTGGACCCCAGGATAATTGAATCCAAGTCCCAGACCTCCCCGATGGAGGAACTGAAAACATTCCCAGTAGACCCACGTGATGCGTCGAAGGTTCTACAGGTCGGCAGAGAATTAAGAGAAGAGGCTAAGGAAGAATTGAAAGGCTTCCTGCGGAAAAATGCAGATGTCTTCGCGTAGAAGCACGAAGACATGATTGGCATAGACCCTAGAGTCAGCTGCCACCACTTGAAAATTGATCTGAACTGCACCACATAGGCAAAAGAGAAGAGCTTTGAATGTTGAAAGGTATGATGCCTTGAAAGAAGAGGTAGAAAAGCTCGCCAACAATGGCTTCATCCGTGAAGCCAACTATTCGAAGTGGATTTCAAACCCTGTTCTTGTAAAGAAGCACAACGACAAATGGAGGGTCTGTATTGACTTCTCCAACCTGAATCAGGCATATCCAAAGGACATCTTTCCACTTTCACGAATCGACCAGTTAGTGGATTCAATCACTGGGCACAAACTGATAAGCTTAATGGATGCCTATTCTGGCTATAATCAAATCCCCATGTTCCCAGGCGACGAGGAGAGCACATCCTTCATCACTGATAGGGGGCTTTACTGCTAAAAGGTGATGCCCATTGGCCTGAAAAATGCTGGGGCACCTATCAGAGGTTATTCAACAAAATGTTCGTTGATCAGCTCGGCAAATCTGTGGAAGTTTATGTTGATGACATGTTGGTTAAAAGCCTCCGAACTGGAGAACACATCAAGCACCTGGATGAAACCTTCCAGATGCCGAGAAGGTATCGTATAAGGCTGAACCTTTTTAAATGTGCCTAAATTCTTGGGTTACATTGTAAATCAGAGGGAAATTGAGGCCAACCTAGAGAAAATCAAGGCTCTGATCGAAATGAGATTGCCACAGAAGACCAAAGAGGTGTAATAGCTTATTGGCATGGTAGCTGTACTCAATCACTTCATCTCAAGGGCCACTGAAAAGTGCCTGCCCTTCGTCAAAATCCTCAAAGGAGGGAAAACGTTTCAATGGACCTCGGAATGTGAAGAGGCGTTTCAAGAGTTGAAAAATTACTTGGGACATGCACACCTCCTTAGCAAACCAAGGGAAGGAGAACCCTTATTGCTATATTTGGCAGTGCCTGAAGATTCTATCAGTTCAGTTCTCGTGTGAGAAGAAGAAACGCACCAATTGCCAATATATTATGTAAGCCAAGCCCCATTACCTGTCGAAGCGCGTTATCCAAATATGGAGAAATTGGTTCTGGCATTAGTCACTGTCTCTCGAAAGTTGAGGCCTTATTTCCAAGCTCACATCATTCACGTTTTAACTAATTTCTCGCTAAAGCAAGTCCTGCAGAAGCCAGACGCTTGCAGGACGCTTCAAGAAGGCTACTGAAGTGGGCCGTTGAGCTTAGTGAATTTGATATAATGTACACACCCAGACTACAATAAAGGGTCAAGCCCTGGCCAATTTTGTGGCTGAATTAGCTAAGGCCCCGAAAATGGAAGTGAATATGGAGCCAGCAGAGCCCCTCACCTGGAATTTCTATGTTGACGGTTCCTCAGGAGAAATGGGCATAAGCTGAACTACGCCGTTAGGCTTGGGTTCAAGGCTTCCAATAATGTGGCTGAATACGAAGCCCTTCTGGCTGGACTTCGCTTAGCAAAAGAACTGCAAGTGAAGGAGTGATCATCAATAGCGATTCGCAGGTGGTGGTAAACCAAGAAAATGAGAACTTTGTGACCAGAGACAAACACATGGCAGCTTACCTAAAGCTGGTAATGGACTCCCTGCCCAGCTTTGAAAAGTTTGAACTGATTCAAGTGTCACGCCAGGAGAATTCCCATGTGGATGCACTATTAAAATTGGACAGCAGCAAAGATTCAGAACTGCTCAAGGTGGTACCAATTGAGCATCTAGCTGAACCCTCTATCGAGAACGGTGAAGAACTAATGTGGATTGAAAGTACGCCAACATGGATGCTGCCCATCTTGGCCTACCTGAAAGAGCAAACTTTGTCGGAAGATGAAACCGAAGAAAGAAGGCTTCGAATAAGAACTGCTCATTTCATCCTGTAGGATGATATTCTGTACAAATGGGGTTTCTCCTCTCATCTCCTCAGATGTACATAGGGAGAAGAGGCGAATTACATCCTAAGAAAAGTTCATGAAGGTGTTTGTGGAAATCACTCCGGAAAACCAGGCCTGACACACAAAATACTCCGATATGGATATTATTGGCCAACCCTGAAAAGGGATGCCATTGAGTTTGTGAGAAAATGTGATAAGTGACAATGCTTCTCCAATGTGCAAAGGCTACCCTCTCAAGAGCTCACTGTTGTAACCAGCCCCTGGCCATTCGTCAAATGGGGCGTAGACTTTATTGGCCCCCTACCCAATGGAAGAGCAAATGCTCGCTATGCCGTAGTTGCAATTGATTACTTCACAAAGTGGGTAGAAGTAGAACCTCTCTCCAAAATTACTGAAGCAAACACTTCCAAGTTTCTATGGAAGAACATCATATGTCGATTCGGCATACCTCACTCCCTGGTTTCAGACAATAGCAAACAGTTTGACAACAGGAAGATCTGTGACTTATGCGATGAGCTAGGAATTATGAAGCATTTCTCTTCACCCCATCATCCCTAGGTGGATGGCCAAGTCGAGGTAGTCAACAAGACCATAAAACTCACCCTTAAAAGGAAGCTGGACGCCTCCAAAGGAGCCTTGGTGGACAAACTCCCCCACGTCCTCTGGGCATCAGAACTACTTGTAAAACAGCCACTGGGGAAACTCCCTTTTCCATGACTTACGGAGCCGAGGCTATGATCCCTGTAGAGGTTGATATTCCTTCTCCTCACCGCATACACTTCGACGAGATAACAAATAATGAACTGATGAAATTGGAGCTGGATTTTCTTGAAGAAAAAATAGATGATTCTCAAGTCAGATTCGCTTCCTACCAACGTAAGATGATGCGTTATTATAATACCAAAGTGAAGAAGAGGATGTTCCACAACCAAAGACCTCGGCATAGGGACTTTGGGGCCCACTTGGGAGGGATCGTACTGGATAGTTCGAGAAATTCGACCCGGCACTTACACTGTGGAAGACTTGGAAGAAAATGCAATGCCTCACCTTTGGAACATTGAACATCTAAGAAATTACTACCAGTAGGAAGCGTGCAACCTTGTAAAAATTGCAATGAAATGAATGAAATATCTTCTACCTCTTTATTCTTGCATCGACAAAAGTAAAACAACTTTGTTGAGGTGCAAGCTCCCCCCAAGGAGTCACCTCCAAGGAGAATCTGTGCAATCAGAGGTGGTGCGGTGCCACCTTTGATGAAGCAATCAAGTGCACAAAAGTAAAACTACCTTACCGAGGTGCAAGCTCCCCCCCAAGGAGTCATCTATAAGGAGAATCTATGTAGTAAGAGGCGGTGCGGGTGCCACATTTGATGAAGCAATCAAGTGCACAAACATAAAACTACCTTGCCGAGGTGCAAGCTCCCCCCAAGGAATTACCTCCAAGGAGAATCTGTGTAGTCAGAGGGGCGTGGGTGCCACCTTTAATGAAGCAGTCAAGTGCACAATCGTAAAACAACTTTGCCGGGGTGCAAGCCCTCCCCAAGGAGTCACCTCCAAGGAAATATGCGTATTCAAAGGCGTTATGGATGCCGTCTCTGACAAAGCACAGTGATGAATAGTGTTGGTGCGATATTACTTGGTCCATTTTAGTAAGTGGATGAACAATGCTGATGCGATATTACTTGGTCCATTTTAGTAAGTGATGAACAACACTAATGCGATACTCGATCCATTTTATTAAGTGGATGAACAGTGCTGATGCGATATTACTTGGTCCATTCTAGTAAGTGGATGAACAACGCTGATGCCATATTACTTGATCCATTTTATTAAGTGGATGAATAGCGCTGATGCAATATTACATAGTCCATTTTGTTAAGTGGATGAACGGTGCCGATGCGATATCAATTGTATGATAATATAAAATAAGCTGAAGCGATAACACTCAGAAGAAATAGAATTCATTAATCACAAAGAAGAGGCCGAAGCCATCACATGAAAAAGAATGGAAATTACAAAGCTCCTAATCTACTTGGACTGCACCCTCCACCTCTTCCTGAGGAGCTCTTTCCTCTTCTTCCTCTTCAGCAATGGGGCAACCCCCAATAGGGCCACCGAACTCTTCCTCTAGGAAGGTGATGTCCTCTGCTTCCTCTTCAGCAACGGGGCAACCCCCAGTAGGGCCACCGAACTCTTCCTCTAAGAAGGTGATGTCCAAATCAGGTTACCTTTCACGCAGATGTAACATCATTTCCTTAGCGGCCTAGGACGCCCAGTAGTTGGCGAAGTCATCATACTCTGACGTGGTGTGAAAGTTATCTTTATAGTTCTGCACCGTCGCCTCGCCAACTGTTCTCACTTCTGCTTTCATGGAGTCAATCTCCTTAGTTTGGGCCTCATTAAGCTTCCTCGGCTCGTTCTTCTCCCTGTTTTCCTCCGCCAATACTTCTGAAGCGATTCGTTGGTGTGCATTAGCATGATCAACCCTTTTTGTTAGAGCCGCCACTTAGGAGACGAACTCATAAAGCTCGTTCCTTAGCTGATTGGCCTGGATTTCGATCGTGTCTAGCTTCGAGGCAGTCGTTATCCATTTCTCATCTGCCTCCTTCTTAGCCTTAGCCACTTCGACCTCCTAGTTCCTCGAAGCCTTCAGCTTCTCCTCCAACTTATCGCTCCGCTTACGGAGGCCTCAGACAAGATCCTCCAACGTGACGCCCATACTTAGCGCCCTGGCTGTATATGCGTTGTTGGCAGCCAGCAAGTCCTCAATCTCACACGAAGCGGCGTGATTGGGCCAGTCTTCGGTCCAGAATTTGCTGTGGATTCGAGCAGCGGAGGCGATCTCTGGAGGAAGCATCTCCAAAACTGCCTTGGGGAGGTCCTCTTCTTTACTCCCCAAGAAGTTAGCAACCTTGCTTCGGGTCGGAGCATTAGCGGGCCTCTTCTGCCTTTTCCTTGTTGTCTCTCCGGTAAAATAGTCAAGGCAATTATTGGCACAATGGCCTGGAAAAAAGACGGAGCGGTTATGGTGACTCCAACGTCGATATGATAGGAATGGACCGCGGTTAGGGCTATCCGAGGGTCGGTTCGGTTCCAAAAATTTTGGGTATTTAATAAATGGACCCGTCGGGTCTAAATATAATTATGGAACCATTTGGGTTCGGTTTGGTTTGGTTCGGTTCGATTCCATGTCATAATTAATTTTTTTAACATTTATAGCAACACTACATAAATATAACTAATGACATTTCATTCATAACTTTTACAAAGTAACGTAGCCCAATTCAAAAATATATAAATAACTATCTGTCGAATAACATTAATTCAATGCATACAAATACCAAAAAGTAGATATTAATATTAAAATATTGGTAATCTATATTAAAAAATTGAGGCACAAGCTTAAAATTATGAAATGATATGATTTAATTAATTAATTAATTTGTTAATTTATTTAGAAAAAATAAAATAATTGAATTAATTCAATAAAAAAATAAAAAAATTATTTAGTTTCGGTTCTTATTCGATTTTTGGTCTAGACCCGACCCATACCTATCGATTCTCGATTCGGGTACCAGTTCGGGTATTTAACTTATGAAGAACCACTCGATTTGGTTTGGGGTCGATTCAGTCCAGTTCGGTTCTAGACTTTTGGACACTCCTAACCGCGGTAGTTTGGACAGAAGTGGAGGCCCCAGACAAACCATGCCATTTTTTTCTCTTTGGCACGAGGGATGCTCCTTCCTCCTTCACGTTTTCCTCAGCGGGCTGCTGGCCACTAAGGGCAAGTGAACGCTCCGACTGCTTCTTATAAGCAGCCAAGCTGGTTTTTAATATTTTAGCATCCGCCACGCTCCTGCGGATGGTAGCAAGGTCGAGCTTCGGTGGCCACTTGTTTTCGAAGTCCTTTGCAAAAGAAAGGAAAAAAATCATTAAAGTATTCACAGCAAGGAAAAGAAGTAAGGTAGAACTGATAGGAATGTAAAATGCATATTTTTTCCTCCTTATTTTATGCGCTCGTATGTTTATTTTGTGCCAAAATGTACTCATTACGCTCGTATTTTGATTTAGGTGGCAATTCTATGGATATGGCGTAATTTGGAAGAAATATGTGAAAAAGGACCAAAATGAAAGAAAGTGAAAGTTCAAGGACTAAAGTGCAAATATTCCAAACTTGTGTCTAACCTTGTGATGAAGATTCGAGAGTGTTAGAGGTCAATTTGATGAAGAAAGGATTCAAAAGGATGAAATATGGCCAAGATATTTTCACAGATCAACTTTCAAGCTGAAAAGTTTTGCATCGGTTTTCAGCCTCATATTGAGACCAATTTTGGACATGGTAAATGATCGAATTTGAAGATGATATCCGAACAAAAGTTTTATCCCTTTGAGTTATCTTTGCAACACATCTTGAATTGCTTCAATCGGATATCGATAGAAGAAGTTATGGCCAAAATACTAAACACTGTCCGGAGGAAGTTTCGTAAAACCATGCGGCCGCAAGCCTTTAATTCCATGCGGCCGCACAAACCATTCCCGAGAATTAAAGTACTGATTTCACTTGTTCCTTGTGGGCGCAAGCCTCTAAACCATGTGGCCGCATTGTTCATTTTCGGGATGAAAATTCTGGTTTCCTAATTTCAATTAAACACTTATGGAAACAAATCTTTCTACACTTTATAAACCCTAGAACACAACCAGAACGTGGAGAACGCCTCCCAACTCTATTATTCTTTATTTTTCTCTTATATTCATGAATTGTAACTAAACGTTTACACTTGGTCGAAGGAGATTGAAGTCTCGGAACCACATATTGTGAGATCTAAATGATTTTTCTTAATTTAATTCATGTTTTTGAGTATTGAATATTTTTCTGCACTTATTTCTATGATTGTTATGTTTAATTGCTAAGAGGCCTACTAGTTTATTATTTATTGCAATCTAACGCGGAGTTAAATATCAAATCCGTAATTGTTTGATCCCTTTAACTTGTGAAGCACTAGGATTTGATGATTTTCTGCGATAGAGGTTATTGAATCTTAAGAAGAATGTTTAAATAGATTGAATGCAACCGCTGGTGTTTGTGTTATCTAGTTCATCGATTTCTCTATTATTTAAAGCTATTATTAAATTGAATCTTGAGCGCTGGTCTGGAGTTATTTAATAATTAGGGTTAATTAGAACGCTGGTTTCTAACTAACTAAAATTAAGGAGAAATAGGAAAATTATTCCAACGGTGAATATATAAAATGTGAATTGAATTATCCTTGCATCTATGATCAATTGTGGATTTCCGAAGGTGAATATTGACTTGGACCAATGTTAGTCTTTTGATTATTTTCATTAATTTAGTTTTCATTGTTATTAATTGCGTTATTTACAATTGTTTGCATACAAAAACCCCCCAATCATTGTTCGGAGCATAAAATATTAAATTTCACACTCTTCGTTGGATCGACCCTTACTTCCACTACTACATTAGTTTTTGAGGTTTAAGGACTATTTTTGGGTGCATACGACAGCGCACCAAGAACCGAAGTGTTATTTACCTTGGTTCGTCATTAATCTGTGTAGAACGAAGTGACGATTCTTGTCGATAATCTCCTTGTAGTTCCTCTCCGACAGAGGCGTTTGGTATATCTGGCTGATGATATCCCCTCCTCCTTAGATATCTCATACTTCGGAAGGGAACCTACAAGAAATAGAAATATTAAAATATGAGCACAATCAGTTAAGTTAAATCAGCTCGGCACGGCTACTTACTGTAAGTGGAGTAGGTGGTGGGAATAGTCAGAGGCGCCATGGGATCGACCAGAAGCCCAGAACCATGAATTTCTCCAGCCCCTAACTGAAGAAGGTGCCCATACAAAAATGGAGAATGCGATCCCCAAGGAGCCAGGTAGTACCAGCATTGGCTCTCATCCCACCCCTCGACGATAGCTTTTGGAAAGAAAATGGAGTGGAACGTGCTAAAAGGCATGTCCACTCTGATGATGGCTCGACGCCACAACATCCATGTCCCAACCATTTGGGACCATGAGTTAGGATTAAATTGGGTCATGGCCAATCCATAGGGCCTGAGTACTAAGCGGAAGAAGGGGTGAAAGGGCAATCTTAGTCCGACCCAGAGCAGATGATCACTCACCGCCACGCATCCCGACCTAGGGTAGCAAGCCTTTTCATAAGGTTCGGGTAGGAGGAATTGGATGTCATGGTGGACCCTACATACTGTCCTACACCTCTCCATTTGTTCCAGGGTGATTTTGGAAGGGTATTTTGACGCATCCCACTGTATGGAAGTATCTACGGGTGAGGCAGGTCGTCTCCAAATATTTTTCCCAGCCACAATGGCCCTGCTCAGCTCTTCCAGTGATACAACTAGGGATTCTCTCAAGGAAGGACTTTCCTCACCTCGCCCCTCTTCGCTACTTTTAGCTCCCCTTCACAACACCACTCTCACTCGTCATTTCAGATTCTTGAAGGTTCTCATAGAAGAAGAAGAAGATGAAGATGAAGAAAATGGTTGTTACCTAGTCCCACGCCGGAAAACTTCGCTTGTTGGAGTTTGCAAAATGACCGTTGGAAGTCTAGGTGAACGTCGAAGAAAAAAGCAAAGAGATAGATTAGTGAGGATTTCTTCAATACTATGGAGATTTTCGCAAAGTAAAAGTTTCAAAATGAAGGGAATGGGCTTTTTATAGGCATACTAGGGCTCGCCCACAGTTGGATCAACTCCAATCACACCTGGGCCATCCAAATCTAAGACCTCAAGATCACCGTTAAACCCAAAAGTCACCAAAATGAATGGTCCTAATGAAGTGGTGAAATTCATGCATGGCCCAAACGTGTCGCCCCGATAAATGTGGAGTTGTCGCCATCATTACCATTTATGGCAAATGAGGCGTGTCTTAGGAGAAGCAGGCACCCCTATACGTGTTTTGGGAAGACAAGAAAGCTTTCAAATCATTGGCACGAAATCCAAAGCTGTCTCTTCAGAACCATCGCTTCGGCCGCAACAGCTTAGTGTTGCAACATCTCTCCTAAGAGTTGCCAACACTTATCGCTTCGACCAGAGCAGAATTTGACGTTGCAAACAACTCCCCCAGAGTTGTCAACTCCTATCTCTTCGGTCATAAAAACTTAGTGTTGCAACAACTCTCCTAAGAGTTGCCAACACCTATCGCTTCAGCCAGAGCAGAATTTGCTGTTGCAACAACTCCCCCTAGAGTTGCCAACTCCTATCACTTCGGCCGCAACAATTTAGTGTTGCAATAGCTCTCCTAAGAGTTGCCAACACCTATCGCTTCGGCCAAAGCAGAATTTGATGTTGCAAACAACTCCCCATAGAGTTGCCAACATCTATCGCTTCGGCCGCAACAGCTTTGTGTTGCAACAACTCTCCTAAGAGTTGCCAACACCTATCGCTTCGGCCAGAGCAGAATCTTATGTTGAAACAACTCTCCCAGAGTTACCAACTTCTATCGCTTCGACCGTAACAGCTTCACATTGCAACAGCTCTCCTAAGAGTTGCCAACACCTATTGCTTCGGCTAGAGCAGAATTTGATGTTGCAAACAACTCTCCTAAGAGTTGCCAACACCTATCACTTAGGCTACAACAGAATTTCATGTTGCGACAACTTCCCCCAGAGTTGCCAACTCCTATTACTTCGGTGGCAACAGCTTCGCGTTACAACAGCTCTCCACAAGAGTTGTCAACCCATATCACTTCGGCCAGAGCAGAATTTGATGTTGCAACAACTCCCCCCAGAGTTGCCAACCCTACCACTTCGATAATACCGCGACTTCGCTTCATATCACTATTTTATCAAGTCACAGTCACTCCATCTGCCTAGCATCGACCCCTCCTCCCCACGCGTCCCAACAACTATTTTAAAAAATTCCTTGTATTATATGAATATCCATACATGGACTTGCGGGACTATTGTTACGGGCCTAAGTTATGCCCGCCACCTCACCTGCCGCATGTCAGCAGGGGTGGCCCGCATGCGCCACGTGGCAGCCGAGGCGATTACGCATGGGACAAGATGGCTGCATAAGCCGAAGAGATTACACTGGGGACAAACTAGACAGATACTAACAAATGAACCGAACTCATCTGCAATGCACCGGATGCAAAGGCCCGTACTCCGCTTCTACGACTCCACTCCTGTCTCACCTCATCCCAACAAAGATCTTCCCAAAGTCAAATCACCAGTTGATGGGACATGTGACAGGACCCAAACGGTCAAATCAGTCAGAGACATTCAATGCTAGCCAACCTATGGAAAAATAGATTGACACCTAGGATATGACGAGCCCTAAAGATCTAATAACACGTGTCTCCTCATCCAACGGCCCTCCTCTTTCCATCCTTGGTATAAATACACTCTACTTATGCCTGGAGAAGGCATGTGGAATCCCATTCTCTCCAACAAAGATAGCAAACCCGAGTAACATTTTTCTCTCCCATACAATATCACTTTTACCATTATACGTTTCTATCAACCATTTTCCCGACGAGTGTTCCACCATTGGTAAACTATTTTGCGATTGAAACAAAAACTGACTTGATTGTCGGAGTGCTCGTGACTGCTCCCAACCCCTCCGAGAAAGGCCACGGGGTTAGGAGTGATCGTGACTTGTTTCTCTAGAACTTGCATTGATTCTCTTCAAGATCACATTGATATATGAATGCACGAACATGATTAAGGTCATCTTTGTTACATAAATGAGCTTCATTAGCCAAATAGCCGACCCTGTAATTGAATTTTCCATTGTTGAGCCCATTTGAGCCTTATTGCATTTTCTTTGTATAAACTCACATTACAAGCTTTAAACTGAAAAAACAATATCTTTACCCAAGCCTTAGAGCTAGTGGAGTATTGTTGAATGTCATGAGAAGTGTGGGTATACAAGAAAATAAGTGTGGGGTATCAAGATTTATGGCAGTGCTATTATTGGTGAATTGGAACAAATTTTCTATGTCAATTCAAGGAGTTCCAGTATTGGTGTATAATTTGAAGTTTACATTGTGCAAGAAAAATACAAGAAGAAGAAGGAAAAAAATGAATGAGTGAAGAAAAAGAAAAGAAAAAGAAAATAAGTGATGAAGGAGAGTGATTTTAATGTGAAAAAGTCTATATTCATAACTCTTCCTACATCTCAAAAAAGAGTTCGATTTGTATGTGATAGATGAAAAAATGATGAAACTATCATGTGGAGTGGTTAGTTTACATGTCTTATGTATATGCTTGAGCTAAGTCTGTTTATCTTTACTCCACTAGTTTTTCGATGGCTCTTGAGTCACATACCCAAATATTTCCCACCTTGACTACAAGCCACATTACAACCTTTGAAAAGTCTTTATGATTCTTGTAAAGCATGTGATCTAAGTGATGGCGAATGAGAAAATATGCAAGCATATGGTAGAACATCTCCATTGAGATGAATTTGAGCGAAACACTTACCATTTTAAACACGTGAGAGTTGAGTGCTTATATCCGTGAGGGTCTACATGTTTAGTTTACTCCATCTTCATATGAAAATACTTGCAAATTGATTATGAGTTGTGCGGAATGTTTATTCATGATATTTTATGTGTTTTGAAAATGCTTGATGGTTCTATATTATTGGTATTATGACCTGGTGTTTTTAGGGAATTAAATTTGAGTTTTGCCCGAGGACGAGCAAAAACTAAGTATGGGGAAATTTGATAGGAATGTAAAATGCATATTTTTTCCTTCTTATTTTATGCGCTCGTATGTTTATTTTGTGCCAAAATGTACTCATTACGCTCATATTTTGATTTAGGTGGCAATTCTATGGATATGGCATAATTTGGAAGAAATATGTGAAAAATGACCAAAATGGAAGAAAGTGAAAGTTCAAGAACTAAAGTGAAAATATTCTAAACTTGTTTCTAACCTTGTGATGAAGATTCGAGAGTGTTAGAGGTCAATTAGATGAAGAAAGGATTTAAAGGGATGAAATATGGCCTGGCCAAGAAAATATTTTCACATATCAACTTTCAGCTGAAAGCTTTGCATCGATTTTCCAGCCTCATATTGAGACCAATTTGTAACATGTGAAACGATTGAATTTGAAGATGGTCTCTGAATAAACGTTGTAGCCTTTGACTTAGCTTTACAACGTATCTTGAACGCTTCAATCGGGTGATATTGAAAGGAAGACGTATGACCAAAAGTACTGAAAACTGTTCGGAAGAAGTTTCGTTAAAACCATGCGGCCGCAAGCCTTAAATTCCATGCGGACCGCACAGACCATTCCCGAAAATTAAAGTACTGATTTCACTTGTTCTTTGCGGCCGCAAGCCTCTAACCATGCGGCCGCATGGTTTCATTTCTGGAACGAAAATTTTGGTTTCCTAATTTCAAACAAACACTTATGGAAACAATTCTTTCTACACTTTATAAACCCCAGAACACAACCAGAACGTGGAGAACGCCTCCCAACTCTATTCTTCTCTTATATTCATGAATTGTAACTAAACTTTTACAACTGGTCGAAGGAGATTGAAGCCTCGAAATCACATATTGTGAGATCTAAATGGTTTTTCTTAATTTAATTCATGTTTTTGAGAATTGAATATTCTGCTGCACTTTATTTCATGATTGTTATGTATTAATTGCTAGAATGCCTACTAGTTTATTATTCGTTACAATCTACCGCTGAGTTAAATATCCAATCCGTAATTGATTGATCCCTTTAACTTGCGAAGCACTAGGATTTGATGATTTTATGCGATAGAGGTTATTGAATCTTGAGAAGAATGTTTAAATAGATTGAATGCAAACCGCTGGTGTTTGTGTTATTAGTATCGATTTCTCGATGTTTAAAGCTGTTTTAAAGTGAATCTGAGCGCTGGCGGGGTATTTAAGAATTAGGGTTAATTAGAAAGCTGGGTTTACTAAAACTAACTAAAAATTAAGGAGAAATATGAAAATTATTCAAACGGTGAATATTCAAGATATGAATTGAATTATTCACCTACAAAATATGCATACTATGATCAATTGTGGATTTCCGAAGGTGAAAAAAGGTGGATATTGACTTGGACAAAAGTTAGTCTTTTGATTGTTTCGTTAATTTTAGGTTTTTTTTTTTCAATTTTGTTATTAATTGCGTTATTTACAATGTTTGCATACAAAAAACCCCCCAAATCATTGTACGGAGCATAAAAAATATTAAAATTACACCACTCTTCGTGGGATCGCCCTTACTCCCAACTATACATTAGTTTTAGAGGTTTAAAAGACTATTTTTGGATGCCTACGACATCATACAGTACTTTTTTATATTATCTCTCTTTTTTTTACATTCTTTCTCATTGATCCCCCATTATTTTTAGTCAGAAATTTTCGGTCATTGGTTGATGCATATTAGATCAAAATGTAATTCTAGTGAGCGTTGAGCAAGAACATGCTTAGATACAGCTTGACAAATGTGAAAAGCTCCATTGGATGATTTTTTTTTATAATAATTTAATGGAGGCTTGGTGATGCACATTTTCTCACTCCTGTGCCCATTCAAACCTGTTTCCTCCATCTTCATTGTTCTTTCTTGTGCATGCGCGACTGAAATGCCACACAGTCTTTTAAAGATTGCCTCTAGTACAATGGTCATGTCATTATGGACAACAAAGTTCTTTGGACAAGCTGACTCTAGATGTTGAGCTTGTTCATATTTGTAGTTGAAGGAATTGAAGCCTTTCTCTAAAACTTCTAACCTAGGTTGTCTATGTCAATCTACATATAAAGAAAAGTGACCTGCAAAAGAAATGTTGAATAGATGGCTAATGTACTCTAAATTCAGCTTTTGTGAATTTTCCAGCTTTTATGTAAAAAAGGAAGAAGGTTGTCATCACGTGGGGTGTGTAGAAATTATATGAAACGACTTTCTTTCCTCTTCAACTAGTTTTCCATTTTTCTCTGTTCTTCATTAGCTGGTTTTGCTTTGTTTTTTCTTAGACTTTTTTTACATGTTTCTCTATTTTCTTCATCAGCAAAAACTGACAGTAGCTATGTTGGCAACCATGATCCCTACGACAACTCATGCAAAGGAAAGATGCTCCTAGTGCTGTTATCTAAAAAAAAGAAAGTAACAAGAATAATTAAAATCACTTATTTTGCCAAATATAAAGTGACTTTTAAACTAAAGAACTTACGACATGATGTTATGCTACACATGCAGAAAAACTTTCAAAGAATTGCTACAGAATCCCATTTAGCGTAATATCATTGTTTTTTCTCAAAAATCACAAAAAAAGCACTATACCCATACTCAGGGAATAATTCTTACGTCAGTACCTTCTAATATCCTTTTCAGTAAGTCTTGATGAAAATAATTCCTAGTCAACTGTCGCGTTTCACCTTGATGATGCAAATAATTTTCAAATAGAATTGAAACAGAGCTACAAAATTTGATCTCTCTCATCTTCTTCTTCATTTTGTTAATCATGATTTCTTCAAGAGAGCTCTGTAGGGATGCTGCTAGTTTTTTGTTCATTTCTTTGTGTTTCTTCATGTATTTTTCCCCAACTTTGTGTACTCTAAATGCCTAAAAAGTTTCCAGTGTGGACATCTTGGCAATTTGGAATTTCCTCTGGCTGAATTTCGCAGCCCGGATGTGGGTTGTTCACGATTGAGTGCAATACTATTCTGAAACCAATAATTCACATGGATACTGAAAGGTTATCGCCATCCTATGAGATTTGTCCAACATATCTACCAATCAAGCATTAGCTCGAAACCCTATTCTTGAAGGTCTCTTTTGATAAAGTAAAAAAAAACAACGTAGTTTATTTCATACAACTCTATATTCCACACTCATTCTATTTCGTTTTCATTTTTCCCCAATTTCACTTTGATCAAATGCCCCAAAAATATGGACTACGATCAAATAGGTCATTTCTTAAAAGTTATAGAAACTACAAAGGCTATGATTTCTTCTATATATATTACGCCAATTCAAATGAAAGGCCCCCAATTCCAAATGGTTGTGTTGTTCTTTACTTGTGTTGGAATTTGGGTGTGACTCGAATTCCTTTGTTGAATTGTTTAAAGTATTGAAGAAATCTAATTGAAGTGCCACAAGGAAAATTCAAGTTTAAATGCTATTAGAGTCCTATATCAAGTTGAAAGTTTCTATTTAGAAGTCCCACGGAGTTAGAATGGTATATTGTATTGGACTTGAAAATGTTGAAATTATGGACTAAAAAGAAAAGTCGCAACTTTTTCGCTAGCCCACCGCTAGCTAACCGCTTGAGCAACACTTGTAGGTTTTCTTCTGAGACTTGGTCACCCACCTGGCGCTCGAGTGACGATATTATTTGGCCCAAACTCTTTTCGTGTTTTACAAGTTTTTAAATTATACTTCAACTACAACTCATCTATTAGAGTTTGGAGTTCTCCTTACATAGTTGCCTGTATATACTTGACTCTTCTCTACAATTTAAAGGGTGAGAAAATAGCATATTAGAATTATAGTATCTATTGTAATTTTTCTCTTTTCTCCATTATTCTTGAGTCAATAAAATCTCATAATTTTTTTTTTTTCTATATCAATATTCTTGAAAAAAAAAAAAAACTATTTTTTATCAAATACTTTATTATATTGTCATATAAATTTAATATCTCAATCTGATGATTGGTGTCCAATAAGTGGTATTAGAGCATAGGTTTAGCTGTTCCGCAAAACGCAATGTTTGATTTGCTTGAAGTTTTTGTTTGTGATGGCTTCCATGAAGTATGACATTCCGCTTTTGAATCGGATCACTAGATTTTCGTTATAGCAGGTTAAGATACATGCACTACTCACACAACTCGATTTGGATGATGCGTTACTATGAATTGACAAGATATCAGCAACTGTTTTATGGTTCAAGTTGGAGCAGTTGTGCATGGACAAAAAAAGTCTGACAAGCAATTTGAACTTCAAACAACGTTTATGCTCTCATCGAATGGCAGAAGAAGGATCATATGAAGATCACACGGCTGTATTTAAAGAGATCGTCACTGATTTGGAAACTTTGAAAGTAGAGTATGATGAACAAGATTTGGCATTAATCCTATTGTGTTCTTTACCTGCTTCATTTTCTTCATTTAGAGACATGATATTGTACAATCGGATGCTCTCAACATAGAGGAGGTGTATGATATTTTATATTTAAAAGGGAAGATGAAACATTTGGTTTCTAAGGACAGAGATGGAGAAGACTTGGTTGCTCATGGTGATTCTGGAAAAGGCAGATCGAAGTCTAAGTTTAGTAATCAGATTTGAAACTACTGTAAGAAGAAGGTGCACTTGAGAAATGATTGCTACAAATTGTAGACTAAAGAAAGGATGCTGCAAGTAGATATTCAGATACTTTAGGCGAACCATACCTCGCGGAGAATGTTATAAGTGATGGAAATCTTTTGGCTATTTCTGACATTGAGTCTAAATCGGAAGATGATTTGATTCTTGATTCAGCATGTGTGTTTCATATGTATCCTAATAAGAACTTGTTTACTACATATGAAAACATTTCAAAGGATTGTGGTTATGAGAAAAATAACGCATCTGTGTCGGGGTTGCTGGAAATTGGTCAGTCAGATTGATGGGAATCTTAGATGGGACAATTAGAACACTTGGCCAGGTTTCACATATTCCAAATTTGAAGAAGAATCTCATCTCATTGTCTATCATTAATTCAAAGGGTTATGAGTTATTTGATGGAGGTGAAGTTTTGAAGGTTTGTAAGGGTGCCAGGTTGTATTGGAGGGACACAAAATGTTTCAGTTATACATCTTGCAGGGTCATGTAGAATCTAGAAGAGTCAATCAGCACAAGTTTAGTACTGTAGTGGAAAAGGGTATGTGAAAGCTGATTTTGTTGAGCATGCTTTAATTGGAGTAGAAGGTGTACAATCTAGTAAGGGGCCTTCTGTAAAAGCATTTGGTATTGATTCTGCTTTGTGGTGTGTTACAACCCATTTTGGTTAATTCAAAATCATTATGATTTTTTTGAAAATCTAAGATAATTCTATAAGAGTAATGCTTCGATTCATTGGAAGTGGTGTAGTATTATGTTTTGGTTGGAGAAATTAAATTTTTATTAAAAAAAAAAAAAAGCAGCATTAACAACTTCATTCCTGGTGGAATTCGTGTGAAGGTGGAGATTTTGGAATTTGGGTGTGACCCGAATTCATTTGTTAAGGTTTGAGGATTGAAAAGTCAGCCCATTTTCAGTTTTTTTCCAACAATCCCCCACATGAAAGAAAATTGGGAGCGACACATGAATGTGACACATGAAGACTAGGTGATATAGTTCAACAGTTGAAACCTGCATAGGATAGGTAGGTGTTACCCCTTGAACCTTCCCTTGTAAAAGCATATTTACTTTACTAGCTGACCGTAGACGCGATGTCTTTGAACTGTTCTGCCGTTTATGTAAACGATGATATACTCTACACAGGATTCTTCCTAACACATTTTCGTTCTCATTATTATGTTCGTTTTGGCCATGAACATACGCCTGGTTCTGTGAGAGTTCACAAGAATTGCACCCCACACAATTCCCTTAGAAGCGGCCCCACTTCTCTCTCACATAGGTGATTTCTCATTACAAGTAATCCACGTTACTTGGCTCGAATTTTCGACGCATAATAATCATTAAAAGCCTATTGCTTATCCTTTATCTTTTGGGTATCACTGTGCATCATAGGAATGGACATGAGGTAATATCCCCCACTAGGGGTGGGCGTGGGTTGGGTTGGGTTGGTTTTTGCCCCAACCCAAACCCAACCCAACATTGTCGATTTTTTAAAAATCCAACCCAACCCAACCCACGTACATGTTGAAACCCAACCCAACCCAACCCAATTATGTGTCGGTCGGGTTGGGTTGGGTTGGTCGGTTTGAAAAAAATTTATTGCACAAAAATTAAAATCGTCCAATTTTTTTATGTAAAATAACATTAATAATACCCATTAGTCATCCAATGTCAATAAATTTGAAAAATAAAGTAGTACAATCCATCAAATATTCATCAACAAAAATCACAGCTTAATAAAAAATAACAAAGTACTTCATACATGTAAAATCATACTTAACACGTCCACAAGAGACTATTGAAATGTAATTTCATATGAAGGAAAATATATCATTATTTCAAGTCACGATTTAAAAAAAAAATAGAAATTATAACACTAGTAGAATTCAGCATGAAATTCCATAAATATATGTACATATTTTTGTCAAACTATCAACAGATTAATTACTTTTAAGGAATCAATCAAAGAAATAAATATAGTTATGTTGCTCTCAATAACAAAAATTAATGGAGTTGAGCCAAAATAAGAAATAAACAAAACATTCATAGAACAAATTTACATTGAAGAGAGTAGAGACTTAGTTTTGTTAATTAGAAGGTCAAAAGACTTTAAGTTTTGTTAATTAGAAGAGAGAGGAAACTTAGTTTTGTTAATTTCTTAGATCCCTTTGAGAATAAACAAAAACAAAATAATCAAAACTAGTAATTGAAAGTTGAAAATGAAAGCGCGTTCAAAGTTCACTTTTTTTTTTTTTTTTTTTTTGATTTGGTCGGTCGGGTTGGGTCGGTTTGGGAGTCTCTATACCCGCGACCCCGACCCCCCCGACCCCACTAAACGAAACCGTGACAATACATACCGGCGCCCAAA
Organism: Fraxinus excelsior; assembly: GCA_019097785.1. NCBI lineage: Eukaryota > Viridiplantae > Streptophyta > Magnoliopsida > Lamiales > Oleaceae > Fraxinus > Fraxinus excelsior. The sequence continues at coordinate 4,574,982 of CM032643.1, read as the reverse complement.
AATCAAAACTGACCCAAACCCATCAGATTTGGTCGGGTCGGTCGTTTGGTATTTGAGTTTGACACACACACGTCCCCTCCGCCTATCCCCTCACAAGTAGTTCAATTAAGTGCTTGTGACAACAATTAGGTTGTCCCTTTGAACTTAAATCTTGGGATCTCCAGTCAACTAAGTTGGGTTTTCCTTTGTATTAACTTATCCATTCAAGGGCTTAAGTCTCATTCCTCTCGATGATTTTTCAACTAACTCTCGATTTAACCCTTTGGTTAGCGGATCCGCAATGTTATCCTTTGATTTTACATAATCAACAGTGATAACTCCAGTTGAGAGTAATTGTCTTATGGTATTGTGTCTACGACGTATATGTATAGACTTACCATTATACATGATACTCTGTGCCCTTCCAATTGCTGATTGACTATCACAATATATGCAAATTGCTGGCACAGGTTTTGACCATCTTGGAATATCCTCTAAGAAATTGCGCAACCATTCAGTCTCTTCACCACTTTTATCTAAAGCTATAAACTCAGATTCCATAGTGGATCTGGCTATCACAGTTTGTTTAGAGGATTTCCAAGATATAGCTGCACCTGCCAATGTGAACACAAATCCACTCGTGGACTTTGAGTCTTTTATATCAGATATCCAATTTGCATCAGTATATCCTTCAATGACAGCTGGATATCTAGTATAGTGCAGTCCAAAATTACGTGTACATCTCAAGTACCTTAGTACTCTTATTATTCCTTTCCAGTGATCAGCTCCTGGGTTACTCGTATATCTACTCAGTTTACTCACTGTGTAGGCTATGTCTAGTATTGTACAACTCATCAAGTACATTAGACTCCCAATAACTCTCGAGTATTCTACTTGAGATACACTATCACCTTTGTTTTCGGATAGATGTTGACTTGTATCTATCGGTGTTCTAGCCATTTCAGTATCTATCGGTGTTCTAGCCATTTCGAGTCCGGTGGTGATATAATTCAGGCACATAGTTAGTTCGTCGGAGTAGTCTCTGTGGTGCTCAGAAACTACTGGTTCTACCGTTGTATCCTGGGAAGCAGACGTTCATATCAATCCCCAAGCATGTACGGTGAGTGGGCGAATCTGTTTTAAGGAAACTGTGTTTGACACAGGCCTCGGGTTAAAAGTGTTATACAGTTTTAACAGATTCTGTTTGTTCGATTTTGCATATTGTCGTTCTGCAATTGTTTTGATTATTTACTGCAATATATATATATATTTTACGATCTATTATAATATGCGCAAACTGTATTTGTAAATACAGTTTTTATTCTATTCATCAAAATTGATATCAAGTTGTAAATCCGGTATTGAAGTTGAAACAAATTTTCCACATTTTTCCCGATTTTGTTCGAGTCCGGTGGTGATATAATTCAAGCACATAGTTAGTTCGCCGGAGTAGTCTCTGTGGTGCTCAGAAACTACTGGTTCTACCGTTGTATCCTGGGAAGTAGACGTTCATATCAATCCTCAAGCACGTACGGTGAGGGGGCGAATCTGTTTTTAAAGAAACTGTGTTTGACACAGGCCTCGAGTTAAAAGTGTTATACAGTTTTAACATATTCTATTTGTTCGGTTTTACATATTGTCGTTCTGCAATTGTTTTGATTATTTACTGCAATATATATATTTTACGATCTATTATAATATGCGCAAACTGTATTTGTAAATACAGTTTTTATTCTATTCATCAAAATTGGTATCAAGTTGTAAATTCGGTATTGAAGTTGAAACAAATTTCCCACACTTACAAATGATTTCACGTCATATGCGCCAACTAGTGATTTAGAACCAATATCTTCATTTGATCGAATCTTGTGATGCTAAAAACAATTTGCATAGTTTTTTTTTTTCATATAAACTTTTGAAAACCTCCATTATTATTTTTATATATTAGTTATACATATATCTTCCTAAAAAAAAATCCATGTACAAGTAGTAAAAATATGAAACATTTTTAAATATTCATTTATTGAAAAATAAAATAACTCTTCTAAAATAATAATTTTTCTTAGTCGTGTTACTTTATAAGGGTTTTACTGTAGTGGGTTGCATTGCTACACTATATACCAATGTTTTGAAAATCGACCCGGTCATCGATTCAGAAAAGATGAAGGGTCAAGAGTCAAAAGGTTCAATAGGGGTCGAATCGGGATCGAACTTGATGCAATAAATACGTACAAAAATAATAAATTACTATGAAAACAATAATATTTTTAAAATTTTCATATTAATAACTTAGAGTAAATCTATCTTTGTTAATTAGATTCATTATCCTATAATTAGTCTCGATACTTCAAAAATTAAAAATCAATATGTTAAAATAGTTTATTTTGTTAAATTAAAATAGTTTGAACTTATAGAAAATGATATCTAACATTAATATATTAATAATTAAGTGCAATTTAAGTTAAATTTGAAAATCGAATAAATAAAAGGATGAAGGTGAATATTACAATTTAATTAGTTGTGATTCAAAATCAAATTAGCCAATTAGACATATATACATTTGAAAAATAATTTTGATGGACATTTTAACATTTTTTTGTTATGTCACTATTCCACATTGGAAGTTTATGAAACCATTGGAAATAACGCTAAACTTGATCTTAAGGGTGTTCTGAATGAAGATGAACTTTCACGAACAAGAAAAATGGTAACCATTGGCTTACGGTGCATACAAAGTGATCCTACAATAAGGTCTTCAATGAATAGGGTTCTTGAAACGATAGAAGGGAACACGGAATCTCTGCAAATCCCACCTAAACCCTACTTCTCTTCGCCACCAAGAGCAGCAAATATTCTTCAGTTTCTGACTTTGCACTCACTTTCTCTGAATGCTCATGAATTGAAGCTTCCAGGGTGTTTGGAGGATCCTAGTGACCAAGCATTTAAGCACTTATCTATGTTGCATTGTGCTATTGCAATTTGTAGGTAACATACCTATGTTAAATTTCACAATGTGTAAAACCAGAGTAATTAAAGACATTCAATTACCCCTTAGTTATTCTAGTCATTGTTATTGCCTAGTACTTGGAAAATACTCGACTAATTGGAATATTCTGCTTCCATGCTTGTCTTCATTGCCCTTTATTCTCAAAAGAAAGAATATGCAAGAAGGGCTAACTTATAAGGTAAGATGTTGCATAGCATTTAATCATTTTTCTTGATCTCCTCTTTCTTTTAGGAGATCAAGCTTGACGTTTCGTGAGCTTAATGTTTATTTCTTCGTCGTATTAAGCTTGATTATGGATAGCATTCCAATTCCCAGGGTAACCATGAATTCCACCCATGAGTCATAGAAATAAAGTTCCCCGATGGAAGAACTTGTAGGTTTCTGGATTCGAGAATGAGACTGCATAATTCATCAGGGGCACAGCATCACAACATCTGATATTCAGTCTATTTGGTAGTTTGGAAAGAGGTAAAAGTAACACTTAAGAACATCAGGAATAACGTGGGATTCATGAAATTCAAGTTGCTCCTTGTGGTGTTTTGCGAGCCTTCTAACCCATGAACTGGATAAGGGAGAACCTGTCCACATCACTCGACTGTGCAATTGACCTTTGCCTCAACTTCATTTACCACATTGTTGCCATTTTTGTAAGGGTGGTGATGGAGAAGGCATCATATATTATTGCATTGTTCTCCTCATTTAATTCTGTTTTGGATTAATATATGTCGAGGTCCAGAGGATATCTCTTAATATCGTGTATGTATAAATGTTCGGCATTTTAAACTGTTTAAACACTAGGGCAGCCCTGATTGCCTCCACAAAGAGAGACTTTACTACGGTACTTATGTCTCCTTCTCCATCTTACCACACTTTGCTGTTTTATCTTCTCGGTTTTTCTTCTAGCTTCAATCTCTGAAGAGTCATTTGATTTAAATCATATAAATTTGATCTACCATTAGACTTATTTTAAAACCATATCACCACTGTTTGTTTCCATATGGGCTTATATTTCATCATAGATTTCTTTCCTAAATGGCCAGGATTAAGATGTTTGTATGACTCGTCAAGGTTTGTTTGAGTATTAAAGTGTAACAGGAAGTCTATATTTCTTTAGTTAATTGTGTCTGATCTGACATGCATGTCCATTCCTACTTGGATTCTGGGAAAAAGAAAAGTGGATTCAAATTGATTTTGGTGACTATGTTTATGTCCATTTAGGTCGTTGTTTAAGCTTAAACATCCAAATGCTTCTTATACCTTAGTATTATTTTTTATGTGGTAAATCCATGTTTACAGATGCTGATTCTAGTAGTACGAGTCTAATAGATACTTCCAATGAGTAAGAACTAGCTGTTGACAAGTCAACCAGACTGGTCGGGTCTAATACAGTTTCCTGGTCAATTCCATCTCAAGACTTTGTTAGTCTACAATTGTGACAAATACATAACCATTATATTAAAAAGAGGTATAGGGTGCAATTTTCTCTTGTACACTTATTCTCGTCATAGAGATTACTGCAGCTGTGAAAAATGTGGTAATCTCACATTAAGACAAATCTCTATAAAGCTTGCGTGTTCTTATTTATTTATTTATTTGTGAATTAATTGCTCAATATCCAAGGTATTTCCAGTGTGGAACTAGTGGCAATTTGGAGTTTCCTTCGTCCCATTAATATTCAAAACCCGGGTTGTTCATGTTTGAGTGTGTTGCACGTTCGTATCCGAAACTTGACATGAAAAATAAATAGCTTTCGGCATATGAAATTCTGATCAAGTTGTCTTCCAACAAAAGTATTGGATCGGGATCCATTTCTTCAACGTTATATAGATAATGCAAGATATGAACATTCGTCAATGTCTCTTTGCCAAACTCTCCTTTAATTTCGTCTAGATTTCCCCAATATCATTCTGTTCATATGCGCAAAAGGTATGAACTACAATGAGGAGATGCCTAATTTCCAGGAAAATTATAGAAACCCCACAGATAGCAAGCTTTTCGATATATAGTACTCTAATTCAACTAAAAATCTTGCTTTCTATTGCTACAAAATATACAAGATAAACCAGATTCAACTCACTTGTGTTCTATGTAGTGTGCTGCATTACCATTACTACATATAATAATATTTACCAGTTGACCTCAAAAAATGCGCTAACAAAATCTTGACCATCTCCCCTCTATGTAGGCATCACCTGCACACTGGAACATATCGTTTGCACTCCCATAGTCAATTCAACTGCCGGTTGAAAGATAATATTAGTGCAAGAGACGGAAGGGAGGTTTTGGTTAGGGTTAAATGACATACCTTTGATTGTGAATGAACTCGTAATTTATGGATGTAACAATAGCCCCCAAGTCTGAGTTGTACATTCATATGCGGGTCGGACTTCGAAATATAAGTAGTCAAGTATGTGAGGTCTTATAGATTGCGTTGGGATATGAGCAGCTCTAATATATGAGGACTTATGAATTTTTTTGAAAATGCCTTTTTTCCGCATTAGTGGTGGTCCCACCACCGGAAGCAGATTGTGGGCCTGAATAAGCGAGGGTTTATAAGATAAAATAAATTGGGTTTAATTTGAATGTTGAGTTATTTTGAAGACATTGAAGATGCTTTAATTTGGTTGGAATTTAATGTAGAGACGAGGCTCTGAAGTGGTGAAGCAATGCTTTAATTTTGCAAAACTTTTGAAGTTTATGCTGAAGTGAAGATGAAGTGTTTTTGTGTTTTTGAAGGTCATCTTCAAGGTTTGAATGTAAGCTCTCGACACTTGAAAGGCTTCTCCCATGACGTTTTGTACATAGGAGGCATGTGCTATTCGTTTCGGCAAATTAGAAGGTGGTCTATTTTGGGATCCAGCTCTTCGTCTTGAGGCATGTGCTATCCGCTTCGGTGAATTAGGTAGTGGCCCCTTTTAGGATCCAACTCTTCATCGAAGCGCACACTCTTCCATACATGGATGATTCATATATGAATTTTTGTACATGGGAGGCATGTGATATCCGTTTCGGCGAATTAGGAGATGGTCCCTTTTGGGAAACAACTCTTTGAAGTGCCCATGCTTCCTTGCACGATGGATGATTCATCCATATAGAGGCTTCTCTCATGACTTTTTGTACATGACAGACATGTGCTATCTGCTTTGACGAATTAAGAGCGGTCCCTTTTGGGATCCAGCTCTTTGTCGAAATGTTCACGCTTTCCTGCATAGTGGATAGTTCATCCATGTAGAAGTTTCTTCCATGTCTTTTTGTAGATGAGAGACATGTGCTATCTGCTTTGATAAATTAGGAGGTGATCCCTTTTAGGATTCGGCTTTTCATCAAAGTGCTCACGCTTCACTGCATGGTGGATATGCAGAGGCTTCTTCCATGAGTTTTTGTACATGGGAGGCATGTACTACCCACTTCGACGAATTAGGAGGTGGTCCTTTTTGGGATCCAACTCTTCGTCGAAGTGCACAACGCTTCCTTGAATGGTGGATATTTAATCCATGCAGAAGTTTCTCCCATGACTTTTTGTACATGGGAGGCATGTGCTATCCTTCGATCGGGTCCTACGAATAGCTCTCGAATGATAAGAGTCTTATAAGCAGCCTCGAAATGACGAGGTCTTACAGCTAGACTCAATGATAGTGAGAAGCGAGGAATAAGTATCTCGTGAAACCAGGAAAAAGCATTTGGCAAGGTAGGGAATAAACATCCCGCATAAAGCTCTTGAACTATTGGAGTCTTATAAACTAACCTTGAAATGATGAGGTCTTACAGCTAGGCTCGACGATTGTGAGAAGCGAGGAATAAGCATCTCGCAAAACCTAGGAAAAGCATCCGACGATGCGAGAAATAAATATCCATCGTATAGCTCTTGAACTATCGAAGTCTTATAAATCGGCCTCGAAATGATGAGGTCTTACAACTAGGCTCAACAATAGTGAGAAGCGAGGGATAAATATATATCGAAGCCAGGAAAAAGCATATGACGATGCGGAGAATAAATATCCCATAAATGACTCTTGAACTATCGGAGTCTTATAAGCAGACCTCAGATAGACAATGTCTCATAGCTAAGCTCGACAATGTGAGAGGTGAGGAATAAGCTTCCCGCAAAGTCGGAATAAATATCTGGCGAAGTGGGGAATGAACAATGAGAGAATAGCTCTCGAACTATCGGAGTCTTATAAACGGCCTAGGATTGATGAAATCTTACGACTAGGCTCAACGATAGTGAGAAACAAGGAATGATCATCTCACAAAACCAGGAAAAACCATCGACGAGGCGAGGAATAAGCGTCATGTGTATAGCTCTTAAACGATGAGGTCTGGTCTCAGAATGATGAGGTCTTTCAGCTAGGCTTAACGATAGTGAGAAGCTAAGAGCAAGCATCTCGCGAAACCAGGAAAAAGCATCTGGTGAGGCGAGGAATAAACATCCCGCATATAGAAATTCTTATAAACTAGCCTCAAAATGACAAGATATTATAGTTAGACTCAACGATAGTGGGAATCGAGGAATAAACATTTTGCAAAGCCTGGAAAAAGTATTTGGCGAGGCGGGGAATAAATATCACATGTATAGCTCTCGAACTATCGAAGTCTTATAAATTGACCTCAAAATGACAAGGTCTTACAACTAGGCTCAACAATAGTGAAAAACGAAGAATAAACATCTCACGAAACCAGAAATAAACATTGGCAAGACAGGGAATAAACATCTTGCTAATAATTTTCGAACTATCGGAGTCTTATAAGCAGCCTCGGATTGATGAGGTCTTACAACTAAACTCAATGATAATGAGGAGTATGGAATAAGCATCTTGAGAAGCTAGGAAAAAGCATCCAACGGGCAGGGAATAAACATCCTGCGTATAGCTCTCAAACTATCAGAGTCTTATAAATTGGTCTCCAAATGATGAGGTTTACATCTAGGCTCAACGATAGTGAGAATCGATGAATAAGCATCTCATGAAGCCAGAAAAAAGTATTTGACGAGATGAGGAACAAATATCCCACATATAGCTCTCGAACTATCAGAGTCTTATAAACTGGCCTCGAAATGATGAGGTCTTACAGTAAGGCTCAACGATAATGAGAAGCGAGGAATAAGCAAGTCGCGAAGCCAGGATTAAAGATTTGGCAAATAGCTCTCGAACTAGCGGAGTCTTATAAGCGGCCTCAGATTGACAAGGTGTTATAGCTAAGCTCAACGATAGTGAGAAACGAAATAAGCGTATCTCAAAGCCAAGAAAAAAAGCATCTGGAGAGGCGGGAAATAAACATCCCTCATAAAACTCTCGAACTATCGGAGTCTTATAAGCAGGCTTCGGATAAACGAGGCCTCTTAGCTAGATTCGACGATAGTGAGAGGTGAGAAATAAACATCTTACGAAACCTTGAATAAGCATCTGGCGAGGCGGGGAATAAACATTACGCGAAGCCGGGGAATAAACATCCCGCAAAGCTAGTGATAAACGTCTAGCGAGGGGAAGAATAAACATCTAGAGAATAGTTCTCGAACTATCGGAGTCTTATAAACTTGTCTCGGAATGACGAGGTCTTATAGCTATGCTAGAAGACAGTAAGAGGAGAGGAATAAGCATTTTACAAAGTCAGTAATAAACATCTGGCGAGGAGGAAATAAACATCCCGCGAATAGTTCTTGAACTATCGGAATCTGATTAGTGGGCCTCGGATAGATAATGTCTCATAGCTAGGCTCGACGAGGAAAAAGAATCTCATGAAGTAGCGAGACGAGAAATAAACATCCCACTAATAAGGTCGGGAAATGCTCATTTTGTAAAGGCAAACACGTCTGACGATTAGTCTCTTCCTTTTTTCAAGGAACGAGGATTCCAAATTGTTGCCTCTGATAATAAAAATTCACGAGCTAAGGCGTGCCTTCAATAATAAGAAAACCACGAGTTAGGGCTCACCTTCGATAATAAGAAAACTACGAGTTAGGGCTCGCCTTCAATAATAAGTATATCACGAGGTAGGACTTGCCTTCAATAATACGAAACCCAAGAGCTATAGCTTGTCTTCAAGGATGCGAAAAACTCAAGACATCTAAAAACAGGTAGAAACAACAAATATATGTCAGATTCTAATCACAACATGGAGATTAGATTTATTATATATGTCTCCAAATATGCCAATGAAATTCGAGAAACCATTGTCCATCAGCATTGCAGATTGAAACCACATTGTAAATTAAATCGGTATTAATTGAGTCCAGTCCTAATTATTCACTATGAATAGCTCAGCCTAATCCTTCATGCCAATAAAAAATCTGCCATGATATCTTTATTGTGGCAGAAAATTAATGTGCATATCCACTTAGAGAATACTCGAGTACCGATTTTCTTCTTGCATTGATATAACATAATTGAAGACCATAGAGAAAAAATTGTGGCTCGGTAAACTAACAAGTCTATAAGAGATAAACCATTGCCTGGATAAAAAAGAGAGCCCAAACAAGTACCCAAGTGTCCCAAATACTTTGGAAAAATCAATGGGGTACTCACAAAAATACACTTAAAATTAGGGATGTTTTGAAAAATACCTTAAAAATCATATGAAAGATTTTTAGGAAGTATAAAATACTGTGCAAAATAAAAAAGTGACACAATGTCACTTTTTTTTTTAATAAAAATTGTCACTTTTTTACTTTTTTTTTTTTTAAAAAAAAAAGTGACTCTCAAAAAGTGATACAAATTCAAAAAAATGACGCAAACTCAAAAAAGTGACAACTAAGAAAAGTGATACAAAATCAAAAAAGTGACACAAACTCAAAAAAGTGACAAAACTAAAAAAAAAAAAAAAAGTGACACTCTCTCAAAAATACCCTTAAAATTAGGAATGTTTTGAAAAATCATATGAAAAGTTTTTAGGAAGTAAAAAATATTTTGTAAAATAAAAAAAGTGACACAATATCACTTTTTTTTTTATAAAAATTGTCACTTTTTTCCCTTTTTAAAAAAATTGACACAAACTCAAAAAAAGTGACAAAACTCAAAAAAAGTGACACTCAAAAAGTGATACAAACTCAAAAAATTGACACAAACTCAAAAAAAGTGACAAAACGCAAAAAAAGTAACACAAACTCAAAAAAGTGACAAATACCACAATTTTACCACATTTAACTTTGGAAAGATAGAAGGCAAAAAAACTTGTCAAACTTTGTCAATAAAAAAGCTTCCATCATTTGGACATTTCATCAAATACATAGTGGACATATTTGAACACTAAAAATGTAGAACTCAATAAACGACCCCAGCAAAAAAGTAAATAAACGATTAGGCTCGACACGTCGTGCAGTACCTTCTCTTGCATGTATTTATACTAGCTACCTCCACTCCCAACGCCCAACTAGAACTCTCTCTCTCTCTCTCATAAACACAGACACATAAACTTTGTTCAAGGTAAAGTGAAGTATGAAGCATAACTTCCTTTATGTTGCACTTCTCTTCATTAAAATTTCCCTTATCAGCACCTCACATTCAACTGCTCGCGAGTTGATAATCACAACCAAACACATGGAAAAATTAGCTAGGATTAATAAACAGATGCTTGTTGTTGCTGATAAATTCATCAAGTCTTGGACGAAATTGGACTAGACTCATGTTTGGATTAGGAGCGCCAGAGAGTGGGGAAGGTAACCCAAGTGGTCTGCGACCATAGGTCAAAGGGAAGACGTCAGAATCAGCAGAGTTCGGAGCTGGGTTCGCGATGCTCGCAACTGCGCGATTTTCAATTTCAAAATCAATCTGCTGGAGATCTTTTTGGGATGAATTGGCAGCAAGGTTAGAGTCGTCTGGGTGTGGGCTTCTGGCCGGTGGTGGTACGCGATTAGCTTGCTGGCTGGAGGTGGAATTACCAGCAGTTTGCCCAGTTTCACGATGTTGTTTTCTATTGATTATTTTTCCCAGATTAACGGATGGTATGGGGAGTTCTTGGGATAGAAATGTAGGATATGTTGAGGAAATTGTGTTGGTACTATTGTCCGGAGGTTTGGGTGACCGAAAGGTGACGGAAAATGGGTCCATTCATGGCAGCTAGAAAAGGGGCAAATGGATTGCTCGGTTGTTGGGTTCAGAGTTCCTCAAATCTGGACGTAATTAATACTTCCTTTAAATATTTAATTAGTTTAAGGGTATTAATCAAAACAGTTTTAAAAAAAGGGTATAAGGCCTATTTTCCCCAAAAGCAATTATTGCAGCCCAGTCCCTCATGATCCAAAGAGGGAGCCCAAAATAAAACTTCAAGAACTTTTTATTTTGTGAACATATTGGGCCAGAATTTAAAAAAGAATATTTACTCACTTAATAGGCCAACCTAACTCAACAAGAAAGCACGAAAGGGCACGTGAACCAACCAAAAAATCTCGAGAAATTGAGTAGCAGGAAAGCTAGAATAAGTATAAAGGTGTGTTTGATAACGCCCTTTTTTCCACCCTTGGGCGGAAATTTTTTGCCCTCCACGTGCCTATTTCTAGGCGTGGAGGGAAATGACTTTCCCACCTTTTTAGGTGGGAAAGTCAATTTTGACTTTTTTTTTTTTTTTTTAACAATAGCAAAAAATTTCATAACCAATTGTAAAAAAAAAAAAAAATCATTTTAATGGACAATTTTCATGTAAAACAAAGTTAAACGAATACTAAACTTTGATGAAAAAATTGATTTTTTAAGGAAATTTTTTTTCGTTTTTTTTTTTTTTTTTGACTTTTTGGCAATGGAAACAAATTTTTTAACCAATTGTGGAAAAAATTATCACTTTAATGAACAATTTTCATGTAAAACAAAGACAAACGAACACAAAATTAAAAATTTTTCCGGATGAAAAATTATATCAATCAAACACACTAAATTAACAATTCCCTGCAAAACAATTTCTAGGCAATTACTTTCCCTAAAATTCATTTTCTTTCCACCCTTGCAATCAAACGGACCCTGAGTGGAAATTACATGGAACCAGATTTTTCAAGTTATTATTTCAAAAGTCAGATTTAAAGTTTGTTCTTACAAAAATCAAATCATAATTCAACATTTTAATATTAATAATAATATTTTAAAACGTTTTAATCACATTTTCCCCTCTCCATTCTCTCTCTCCATCTCTCTTCTTTTAATTTTAAAACACTGAACCCCACAACCGAAGGCAACATCAGCACACGTCGCGGCGACCACGGCATGACAATGTCGACGCAATAGCAACACGATGGGGGGTTTAAGGTGATTTTTGTTGATGGTGTAGGCGGTTGCGGTTGACGATAGTGATGGAGATGGTGGTAGTGGCGGTGTTGCGATGGTTGTGAGTGGGATGGCGTGGGTTGGGGGTGTTTGTGATCAATTATTTGGTTGATTAGCGCTGTCCGTGGGTCGGTTCGGTTCTGCTCGGTTCCAAAATTTTCGAGTATTTAAAAAACGGACCTGTCGGGTCCAAATATAATTATGGAACCGTTCGAGTTCGGTTCGGTTCAGTTCAATTCATTTCGGTTCCATACCATAATTAATTTTTTTGCATTTACAGCAACACTACATAAATATAATTAATGACATTTTATTCGTAACTTTTACAAATTAACATAGCCCAATTCAAAAATATATAAATAACTAGATATCGAATAACATTAATTCAATGCATACAAATACCAAAAAGTAGATATTAATATTAAAATGTCGGTGATCCATATCAATTAATTTGTTTCAAGCAGCCTGCCTGCATAAAGAAAATGAATTATAAATTAAAAGTCCCTAAAAAATTGAGGTCCAAGGACAAATGAATTATAATTTAACTTACGAAGAACCGCTCGATTCAGTTCGGTTCGGGTCTTTTGGACACCCCTATGGTTGATTGTGATCAATAAATTGGTTCACTTGCGACGAATAAATAATATGCAATCAATTATTTGAGATTGTGACCAATAATTTGGATATTTTTTAACCAATAACCTAAAAATTTGAGTCGTGGCTTCTAAAATTTGTGACTTGCAACCAATAAATAAATTTTGATTTAAAATTTTTAGTTCTTTGGAGGTTGGAGTCTGTTTTTTGGTAGAGAATACTATCCAAAAAAATTATCATTTTTCGATGGACTTTTTAAATGTTGTGATAACATGATTAACATACTGTTTTTCACATGTGACACCAATATGTTGACCTCAAAAAATGTGTCAATAGAATTTCAACCATCTCTTCTACGTAAGCATCACTTGTACATTGAAACACCCCATTAGGAGGCAAATGTTTCCAATCAAGAAAAAGATTCAACAATTGCTTGCACTCCGATGGTCAAATCAACGGCTGGACGAAAGATAATATGAATGCAAGAGACAAAAGATGAGGTTTTGGTTAGGGTTAAAGGATATACCTTTGATTGTGAATGTGGGTCCAAGACGAGGTTGTCGAGATTGCTTAGTTTAATAGGTCAAATTCAATTAAATAATCAATGTTGAGTCTGTCAATGTGGGTCCTCTCTTGTCTGCGCATGCCAAGTAATTTATGAATATAACGTATACCATTATGTCGTTACTTTTTCAAGCTTTGTCTTTTAGCATTAGAATCTATGGGTGTGTTTGAGCAATATTATTTTTGAAGAATGTAGGGTTAATTACATCAATAGTCACTGAACTTTATCGAAAGTTTCCACCAAGTCACTGAACTATAAAAATTACGTGGTTAGTCACTGAACTTTCGAAAAATCACTACATTGATCACTGAACTTTAAAAATCACCTCATTGGTCACTGAACTTTGCAAAAGTTTTTTACGGGATCACTGAACTTTGCAAAAAGTTTCCCAGATAGTCACTGGGTTCAGTGACCATCTGGGAAACGTTTTGCAAAGTTTAGTGACCAATGAGATGATTTTTAAAGTTCAGTGACTAATGTGGTAGTTTTTCGAAAGTTCAATGACCAGGTGGAAACTTTAGCCAAAGTTCAGTGACTATTAGGGTAATTAACCTAAGAATGTATTATGGAATAGTAGATTGATGGAGAATGTGTTGTTGAAAAATAAGGAAAAATTATTGATGTAATAGAAAATATTATTTTATTGAAAAATATGTGATTCAAAATGTGTAAAAAAATGAAAACAAAATCTTAATGTGTACCAAACAGGGGCTATATTAGTTTTGTGATCTTAATTTAAATCAGAATCTAAATCATTTCCACAGAGTATAAAATTTGTTGAATTACAACCTAGCCATTTCCTTTTGGTATAACAGACATTTTGACAGAAAGTTTTGAATCATAAATTTATTTGGAATATATTGTGTACATAAAAGTAAACATAACATTTGACATAGGAGGCTGCCATTTGACTATTATGTGAACTCTTATGTGTTGCATTATTCAATTTATTTATTACTATTCCATGTTCCTAGACACTAATCCCAAGCCCCTACTTGGTTTGAATAAAAATAATTTTTTTAGTAAATTTAGATAAAAGTTAATAAAATGTGTAAGTGACAAGTTGAATAAAGTTATGAGTTCGTGTAGTGGGCTTAATTTCAGAAAAAATAAATCAAAAAAACTGGTACTAATAGGGACTAAAAGTATTAGTCCAAGGGGCGCCACGTAATCCCCATGGTTTTCGAGGGGATTGTTCAAAGGACCATGCTACTCGTACAAAGTAGCTTGACAAATTAGGTTTACAAAGTGATATAAAAGACTTAAAAGTCCTTCCTCTATTTTAGTTAAATCAAGGTTTTCTATTCCCAATATAGAATTATTTTGATTTATTTCTCCTAATAAATGGAAAAGCCAATTATGCTCGTATTTATCTATATATCTTTTATCAAAACAATCATTTAGTGTTTTAATATTATTTTCTAATTTATTAATTTCTTTATTAATTCTGACTATATTTCTTTTCTAGGCACAAGTATATCTCTATTATTTTTCAGAAAATAATCAAGTACAGTATAATATGGTTTAATTTTTTCTCTTTTTCTTTCACAATTAATTTCTAATTTCCGGATGCAATTAACTAAAACGTAATAAATAGCAGGCATACAAATATTAATACGAGTATTTAACATAAATAAGAAAGATCTTACAGTAATGACGCTGAAGGTAAATGCAGAATAATATCAATGAGATTTCCCTCGAGCTTGCTCCCATATGTTTGTATACTCAGATATAGGTAATCGGTGTTGTTTGATTTCAAGAAAGTGGGTTATGGTCCAACACGACTTTCGCACTCTTATTAGTTTTCTCTTTGACTCTTTTGCGTATCTCACAATGGATCACACGGAATCACAGTTTTCCTTTCAACTCCTAGTTAAAATATCACCTTGAATGGTCACAGGGTTCTCATGGCTTTCTCTAACAACACCTAAAACGCTTATACACGGCAACATGGCAACAAGATACTTGCACTAACCCTCAAGGTTTTCACCGTTGGAGTATAAGTGAGATAAGAGCTTTTGAGAATATAATAAGGGTGAAAAGACAATGTTTTCAAACAACTGTGATTTCATAAATTCATCACACTAATATCTTTTATAAAAGAGTATACACACATATCTCGACTACACTCTTGGTACTCTCTCTAAAGAGTTTAAAACTTCATAGAGATTACCTTATTACAAGCTTCAAATGAAAGAGAGAAATTGAAAATGGTTACAAGATTGAAAAACGAGAGAGAGATAGTTTTTTGCTTAAGGATTGGATGCCTTCTTCTGAGAATTAGTCTTCCTTTTATAGACTCGAAAAAGCTCTATGGCTATCCTTCATTATTGTTGTGTTACTGTGTAAGATAATGAGAATCTTATTGTGGTCTAAAGTTGTTTGTCTTAACATGGAAAATAATGTAGGTGAAACCCCACAGTTTTTTTTTATCAAAGTGACTTTGATAAAGTAATGATTAAGGGGGTCCATTACTTTTCCATATGAGACTCAAACCACTCATCCGGAAATTCTTCTGGATCTAGTGAAATTGGTGAGTCATCTTCTTCATTGCTACAGCATTTTCACTTATGGATTGGATAACGCCAAAATTGTTTACACAGCTCATTTTTTGTTTTCTGTGTTCCACTAGCGTCTCCTCCAAAAATATGATCACACCATACATCAAGATAGTGCCAATCTTCTTGCTTAGTGGGTGTCACAGCCTTGCTGTAAATCAAGTGATCTTGTGACTCATACACCCAAATTTTCTGATTTTCTTCAATAATTTTCTAGAGATGCTCAAACTGTTCTTTATATCCCTTCGCTCTACGAAAAGCTGTCATATTGATGACATCTTCTGGTATAGTTTCATGGATTTCACTCTTCTCAGGCTGGAGATGCTTGGTAATCCTTATGACATGGCTAACTGGCAGCAGCTTATCTTCTTCATTATCTCATTCGGGACTAGCAGAGAAAAATCTGATGTATATGTTCTTATGTTTAAGAACTTGACAATATATTTCAATAGCTCGGACTACCTCTTTTGGTAGCATAGAAATTTCCTTTAAAGATTCTGATGGGTAAATACAAATTATATTTCCCACTTCAAATAGAGCACGAACCCAATATGCTGGGGCTCCTGGATATAAATTCACTTTGTTATAAGTTTCATATGTTAAGGTTTTCATCCAACTTCCAATACTGGTAAACCAGCAATAGGCTAGATTGAACAGTACATATGCTAGAATAAAATCATTTTTTCTTTTGATATCCATAACATTGGGAGTGTTACAGGCCTTGATGATATTTGAGCGATCTAGCTCTGGTATGGAGATACTTTCCTTTGTTAATTTTTTCTCCTGTGAGGGAGACAAAGTAGTTTTCTCTTAGACTGATAGTTTATGAAGCTTTAATGCTTCTTGTTCAATATTGGCACTGAGGCCTTCGAATTTATTAGCACTAGGGCCTTAAGATAATATAGCCTTATTGGCTTTCTTAGATATCGGCTTGACAGAAGCCATTTCTATTAATGTTATCTTGGACTCCATAGCAGCAATCTTTATATTCATTTCGAACTTTAATGTCTCTAACTCCTTCTTGATTTGCTCCATTCCTGATTAAAAAATCTGGAATAAAATTGTCTTTCCCTTTAATATGGACAATATCAAATTTAAATGATGCAAACCACATTTGCATTCTAATAAGCGGCCTTTCAGCTGCACTTATTCCAAGTTTATTTGTTAATAATGGTTTTACCTGAGTATTATCTGTTCTAATAAGAAATTTCTTAGGTAGCAAATAAAGTTCAAATTTTGCTACACATTTCTTAACGGTTAAACATTCTTTACGATTGATATCATACCTTATCTCGGCATCTTTGAATGTACCTGAAGTATAAGCAACTAGCTCTTCTAGGCATTTACATAATGGATTACAAAGAAATTCTTTATGATTTTCTTTTCTTTTTAGAATTGCTCCCCAGTGTAATAAGGATGCGTCAATTTCTAAAATAAATAAATTATCATTATTTGGAATATTTAATTCTGGTAGATTTTCACATATTCTTTTAATTTTATTTACCATTTCTATATCTTCTTGTGTCCATTTCCATTCAACTCCTTTTTTTAGTTTTTTTGGTAAAGTGGACTTTGTATTTTGTACAGTTTTTAATAAATTTCTCAGAATAATTTAATAATCCAATAAAGATTTGTAGCTCTTTCTTATCTCTAATTTCTTTGGAAAATCAATAATTTTTTTCCCAATATGAGGTTGTTGAAGTATTTTTTGTTCAGTAAAAATATATCCTAAGAATTCAATTTCAGTTTTAGCTATTTCTGCTTTTCTTTCTGATAAGGCTAATCCATATTTTTTAGCAATGTAGTTGAATTTCTTAAGATGTTCAATATGTTCTTTTAGATTCTTACTATGAATAAGAGTATCATCTACATAAACAATGCAGAAGTTCTTTATCGGTCTAATAATCTTATCCATTCTTTGTTGAAATATTGCTGGTGCATTCATTAATCCAAATGGCATAACATTCCATTCGAATTGTCCTAATGGATTAGGAGTAGTAAAATTAGTTAAAGGTTTTGATGCTTCATCTAGTTTTATTTGCCAATATCCAGATTTACAATCAAATTTAAAATATATTTTACTTCCTTGTATTTGTTTTATTAACAATTCTTTTATTGGTAGTTTATAGTTATTTGGTACAGTTTTAGAGTTCAAATCTCTATAATCAATTACCATTCTAACTTTTCATATTTTAATTTCACTATGGTTTCTAACCATAAATGCTGGATTATTATATAGACTGGTTGATTCTTTTATAACTCCTAATTGTAAGAGTTCTTTAATTTGTATTTCAAATTCTTTTTTATCTTCTTCGCTATAAGGAAAATGTTTTCCTGATATTTTAGCATCTGGGTCTTTTAATTCAATGGTTGCCATATGTTTATCTTTATCCCATTTAGCTAAGGGATGTTCATGATAACATTATTTTAGTTCTAATTTAATACTTTCTATCTCTTCTTCTAAATTGCTAATTCATAATACTGAAATTTTTTGTTTTTGATTAATTTCTGTATAACATCCACCATGATTACTTGCAGAACTCTGATGTCTAGGTTTATGGTGAATTGGTTGATGTGCAATTCCAATGGCTTTATAGACTTTGGTGTTTTAATTTTGTGATTACAAGGTGTTAAAATTCAAAACTATCTTTATATTGTGTAAAAGGGCTATGTGTAGATAAAATTCTCTCCTAAAAGGATATCACATCCGATTTTATCTATTGCATATATTTGAGGTATAAAACATTCTCTATTTCCTATAATTATAGGAACATTTTCTACAAAATCTCTATATATTTCTACAATATCACTGGCTGTTTATCCATAAGTTGTCTTCTTATAGTCTCTTTTATAGTAATGTTCTGGGAACACATATCTTTTGCATAGGTAAATACCTGATCCATTATTAAGTATAGCATGAAATTTTATCATACATTAATCTGATAAATTGAGAGTTATCTCAATATATAGACTAAGTAAGCTAGTTTTGATTGATCTAATTCCTTGTATCATATAGATTGGTTCTTTGTTTTTATTAATTCTAGAAATCACTTTTTGTTTTCCTTCTATAGTTATTTGTAATGTATTTTTCTGGATATAGAATGATGAGACTTTCTCAAGAAAGTTCATCCCCAATAATATTGGACTAGTATCTTTTCCCTTCCTATAATCTTTATGAATTTTAAGATTTAGTTTAAATTGTTCTCCTTCTATATCTGTGAAACTTAGTTCTAGATTGACAAATGTTTTAATTTCATATTTAATTCTATGATAATCTGTAAGAATTATTCCTTGCGGTAATTTTTTTTCGATCAACTAGGTCTACTCTTATATGACTGGTACTAGCTCATGTATTAACAAGGGCTATGATTTCTTCATAGTTATTCTGATTATTGATATATTCTGTTAGAATAAGGAAATTATCTTCCTCACATTTTCTTATGTCAATATTGATGCTATTTTTAGGCATTATTGGGTAGTTTCTACTTGTAGATGTTCTACTAGAGTTTGAGAGTTCTCTAGTACTAATACTTCTTTCTATTCTTCTACTAGGCATTCTGGCTATAAGTTGTCCAGAGGTATTCAAGGTAACTAATCCTTGATTTCCTACATTATTATCTATTCTTCTAGATTGCTGATGAAAATCAAGCAGTATATCTTGTGGTAACGAAATGTTATTATTACTTAACATTCTTGGCGGTGTAAATTGTGATAGGTCTCTGAAATCTTCATGTATTTGTATAAAATCTCCTGAGACTTTATTGATTTCTTTTTGGTGTGTAGTAGTAAAGGTATATAAAGCTTTACAATGTAATGTTACAGCTTTACTTTTTGGTGGCATAATTAATCTATCAATTCTATGATATAGATTTAATCCCATACTTAAATTTTCATCTAATAAGGACATGACAAATTCAGGTATTATAGTAAATAAGATTTTCTTATATACTGGATTTCCAGAGACAACTCCTAATAGAGCGTCCATAGGATCATGAAATATTCTGTTATCCATTAAGTACATTTGTATAGGAATATTCATTCATTCTCTAAAGTATCCTTTGATCATTATTTGAATTCCTCCAATCACTATGTTTTTTAATCTTTCTCTTGTAGATCTATTTATTTTTGTTAATTCTCTATTAACTCATTCTTTAGTTATTAGAGGTATAGTAGTGTTGCCTTTAACATTTTCGATGTTAATAGGTACTTTATCATATTTAGCAATATATATTGTTTTATTAAACCAAGATAATATTGGTCTTACAAAAACATCTTTATCTTTTAAAGATATTTGTTTTTCTTTTATAGCTCCATATCTTTCTTCATCAAACACTACTGTTTGTGAAGTCCATTCTTCAGTATCTAAGTTGGCCTCAATCGTATCTATAATCTCTTGATTCATATAAATCTGTTCAAATTCTGGTTCTTCGATTTTTTCTATATCTAATTCATATATTGAGTCCGTTTCAGATAATTCGTCTAAGTCTTCGATTATCTCATAGTCTGAGTCGGATTCTATTTCTTCCATTATCCTAATGGATTTAACATTTTCTCTTTTATTTTTATTAGGACAATTGGGAGATATATGTCCTATTTTATTACATGTAAAACATTTACATTTTTTATAGAATTATTCTTTAAATTTTTTTTAGGTTTCTTATGTTGGTTATATTCATTTTTCCAATGTTTTTTCTTCTTAAAATATTTCTTGTGGCTCTTAAATCCTTTGTTTCTATTCCAAGGTTTAAGATACTTCTTAAATTTCTTTTATAATATGGTTTCCTAGGCGGTTGGTGACAACCAAATTGTGGTACTGCTGTTATTTCTCCATAACAGCATAAACTTGCTTTCTTACCATGTTTTCTAAATAGGTGTTGATACATAGATTTTCTGTACCATTCATATATTTTTCTCTTAGCGAATGAAGTTTTCATTCCTAAGGTATCAGCTTTACAGTTATGATCTTCTCATTCTATTTTATTTCAATATATTTGGTAATCTTCAAATAATTTCTAACCACATGGTCGAGGTAGTTTAAGAAAATATATATTTAGTAATTTTACATCTTTTTCTGATAAATTCCATTCTTTTATGGATTTAGAAGCTTTAATATATATCTTTTCGAATTTTTTAGTATATTCGTTTAATTCACACATATCACAGATTTTTAATAATTCCATTTCTCTTTCAGCTTGTAAGGCTTCTTGAGTGATCATATCTATTTTTGTTTCTGGTATAACTTCTCCTAAGAGTAAATGTCTAAAGAAATTTTCCATTCGTTTTAAAACTTCTTTAAAATTTTCAGCATCTAAACTTTCATTACTATCTATAGTAGTTGTAGATTTTTCTCCATATTTAATTTTATTTTTAGTTTCTTCAGAAGTTCTCCTCCAGATATCTGAAGTAATTCCTCTAAAGGTGTGGATTAAAAAGTTATAAGCTTGAGTTGTATTCCATTTATAAAAAGCAACAGCTAAATCAGTAGCTTTTGCCCATGAGTCAATAATTTCACTTTTATTATTGCTATCATCAACATCTAGCCAGATTTCTGTTGTAGGAATTGGTTCAGTAAATAATTTAACTGGATTATTATCCCTAAGATGTATATGCTTAGTTGACATAATCTTGAGTCCTTTTCTAGAATTGTAACATTCTCGTTCTTCAGCTATTCCATGTTCTTTTATCCATTCTAAATTCCAGTAATCATATTCGACTTGTGTCCAATCTGTAGTAATATTAGTTCTACTCGTTTCTCCGATTAACGGTTGAGTTTCAACTTGTTGATTTAGAGGTGGAGTATTAATTTCAATAGTTTCCTCTTTGGGTGGATGATCATTCATATAAATATTCTCGGTTTGAATAGCTAATTGTTCTAAGCTTTGTTTGTAGACTTCTAATTCTTCTCTAGTGTCTTCAAAGATTTTCGTTTCTAATTCTTCTATTAAATAAGCCTGTAAAGGTGGTTCAATTGATATACAAGAATCTCTTCTTAATTTTGATTATTTTAATTTTGATTCAATTTGTTTATATAAGATTTTTGGTCGTATTTTAATATTGTCATTAACAATTTCTAAATTGGATTCTATATTTATTATATGAGTTAAAATATTTTGATTTATAATATCCATTTTTTCTAAAGGTTGAACATAATTATCATATTGTTCTAAAAATTGATTTATTATAACGTTTTCTTCTTCATGTTCAGAAAATCCATCTACTAAAATTTGTAATCCTTTATTTTTTATTTCTGCTAATTGTTGAGAACTATTTATTTGTTGTATTTCTTCACTTAAAATTTTATATTTAGTACTTAAATTTGTCGCTAATTCTTGCAATTTAAGTCGATTAGTATTAGTTTAAAATATTAATATTTTGTAATTTTTCTAAAATCATTTTATCTTTTCTATTCATTTTAAAATATATTATTTAAGTTCTAAAAATTTTCTTCAATTTCGTTACTAAGCTCTGATACCAATTATGAGGGTTAAAAGCGAAAAATAACAATAAGGATATAATGGTCAATGACTAAAAACATAAAAATAAAGGAATAATAAAATAATAGACAACTCAATCCTATCCGTCCACTAAATTCATCTAAACCATACACCTAACTTTGTCAACAAGCTTTGTACATTTAGCTTATTCCTTGTTCAAATAGCACGGTCCTAGTCCAATAGATAATTCTATGGAGTAAGCAGTAGCAATTGACCATTTAACCAACTGGGGTTTCTTGGTAAATTCCTTTTCAAGAGTTTGCTGAAGTGACAATTGAGGCAGTATGGATCTTTTTTTATTTTATTTTTTGCATTTGAAATGATGATGATGATGATGTCGTTGAGATGAGTTCAATATATTTAGTCTCTATTTTGTTTGGTTAAAAATAAGATTTATAGTCAATTTTAATAAAAATTGATGAAATTTGAAGTTAAAAAATTAATAAAAATTATGAATTACATAAAATGTGTGATTGAAAATGCATTTTGAAAAAGAAAATTAAAAATTAATGTCAAAAGATTACTTATGCAATAATAATGTGAGTACCGTAAAAGTCACGGAACTATCTTTTAGTTTTCTTCAATAATGTTATATGTACATCATTCGTTATATTCTGTCACGAGTCAACCTAGATAGTTTTAAAAAAACACTTTGCTGTTGCCCCCCGAGGCACATCCCAACTGGTAAAGGAAGGAGCTCTTAGTTGCTGGCAGTTCAGAGGTCGCGGGTTCGATTCTTGGGACTCTTGGAAGGCAGGCTCTCTCTTGGAAGGCAAGAGTTTTCCTGGAAGGTAAGGTGCAACATATGTTGACTCACTCGGCACTTTGGTAGATCAGTTGGGGGACTCTTGGACCCTGGCTAGTTTGGAGCACATTCCGCGATTTACCGGTCTGCGTCTTGAGGGGCCAAGGTGTAGACTCCAGGATTAGTTGTCGAAGGTGGACACTTGGGTATCAAAAAAAAAAAAAAAAAACACTTTGCTGTCACAATTTTTTGATACACAGAGGATGTCATCGAGGAAAATGATATGAAAGTAGCATTATTGACTTTTCTTTTCCACGTTTCTGACTTGCAGGTCAGCAATAGTAGGGCGTTGAAGAATAGGCTGACTGTTTCAACTTAGTACCTTCTTATTAATATTTCTGTTAGTCTTGATGGAAAAAATTCAACTGCCGCATTTCACCACGATGATGTTCAAATATAATTGAGACAGAGCTAGAAAATTTGATTTCTCTCTTCTTCTTCTTCTTGTTAATCATGGTTCCTTCAGGAGAGCTCTGTGGAGATGCTGCCAATTTTTTTGTTTATTTATCTGTGTTTCTTCATGTGTTCATCCTCAGCTTTGTGTTTTCTCAATGCCCAAAAAGTTTCCCTTGTGGAAATCTTGGCAATTTGGAGTTTCCTCTGGCCAATTTTACGCAACCCAGATGTGGGTTGTTCATGGTTGAGTGTAATGCTCTTCCTAATCCAAGCCTTCGCCTGGATACTGATAATTCATCGCCATCGTATGAGATACTGTCCTACATGTCTGCCAATCAAGCATTGATTCGAAACCCTGTTTTTGAAAGTCTTTTGACAAGTAACAGCTGCAGTGCATTCCGCAGTTTCTATATTCCACACTCTCCCTATGTTTCGTTTACGTACTTCCCCAATATCACTTTGATCAAATGCCCCAAAAATCTGAACTCCGACGAAGACAATGAGATCCGTCGTTTAAATGAAACTCATAATAGAAACTACAAAGGTTGCAATGATTTCGATATATATTACGCCAATTCAAATGAAAATCTTCCGCCCCCAATTCCAAATAATTGTTCTGTTCTTTACTTGCCAATCAAATCACAGCCTACATCAGATTCAGCTGACTTGTTCGAACGGTTAGGCGCCGATTATAATATAGAATGGTATCTGTCGGATGATTGTATTGATTGCCACCGAGAGGGAGGACAGTGTACAGACACAAAGAATAAATTTCGATGTGAAAAAGGTACCATTAGCCTTTGAGCATGATTTTTTTCATCGTTGATGAGTTGTTTGTCTAAGTTTTTGTTTAAAGAAATTTAGTAGGTTTTCAATGAAATGTGGTGGTAAAAATTTGATAAAAGTTGTGCGATGAATTAAGCCCCTATTTGACTACTATTATTTGAAACTCTTTTTTTTTACATCTCTATTTTCAACTACACATTTGCACAGTAAAATAGTTTACAAGCAATTTTTTTAAAAAAAAAATTCTACTTTTTAACCACACAT
This sequence comes from Fraxinus excelsior, assembly GCA_019097785.1. Taxonomy (NCBI): domain Eukaryota; kingdom Viridiplantae; phylum Streptophyta; class Magnoliopsida; order Lamiales; family Oleaceae; genus Fraxinus; species Fraxinus excelsior. Next base: position 4,550,289 of record CM032643.1, on the reverse strand, counting down.
TCTTCTAAAAATTACTATTGTTTTTCCCAAATAATGATCGTCAAATAAGGGTTAAATATGTAATTAAAATTAATTATTAACTTTGAATCCAAACGTTTTAGCAATTTTTTGAATTATACCAAACCAGCGGAATATTGAAATCAAATTTATTGAATTAAGAAACTTTTTAGATGACAATTCTATTTTGTCAATTGGGCTCTTTCTCGACATATGTATTTAAATTTAATTGCTTTTTATTTGTATTTAAATCAAATTCAACCTTATCCCTAATTTGATTTGGGTGCGCACCGCATTTGATATTTATTATTTATTATTTATTATTTATTTAGAGATATGCTACAATTCAGAGATTTAGAACTGTACTTTTTAAAAATTTGGGACCTCCCGCAGCAAATTTCTTTAAGTATTCACTGTTAAGTCCGTATTTTTAAGAAGCTTAGTCTACTGTGGACAAGTGATCTCAATTTAAATCAGAATCTAAATCATTTACAGAGTACTAAATTTGTTGATTTAAGTACCAGTGATTTTCTTTTGGTATTACAGGCCATTTATAAAAAATCCTGACTCCAGATAAATTTATTTCACAACTGTGTCTGTGTGTGAAATCTAATGTTCATAACTTTGTGAAGATTTTACATGGCCGCCTTGTTTTATTATGTTTGCTTAAACTCTAACACGCATTTTTTTTTACTTCAGATGCAGAAAAAAATAGATTGAAAGTGATTCTCATTGCAGGTAACTCTCTCTAATTTCAATTCCGTTTATTCTGTTCTTCAACATGTAAATTTAGATGCTGTTACTCTTTATAGGTGTTCTGGCTGCTGCAGTCATCATCTTCTCCGCAATCTTGTTCATTTTCACCAGGAGGAAGTTGATGGGAAAAACGCAAAACGACAAGGACATTGAACTCTTCCTCGAGAACCGCGGGAATCTCGTACCAAGAAGATACAATTACTCAGATCTTAAGAAAATGACCAACTCATTTGGTTATAAATTAGGAGAAGGGGGATTTGCTAGTGTGTATAAAGGAAAGTTACCCGATGGCCATCTTGTAGCAGTAAAGATTTTGAAAGAATCGAAAGGAAATGGTGAAGAATTTGTCAATGAAGTTGCAAGTATTAGTCAAACATCCCACGTTAACGTTGTCGCCCTCCTTGGATTTTGCTATGAGGGTTCCAGAAGAGCTCTCGTTTACGAGTTCATGCCAAATGGATCTCTTGAGAAGTTCATATACAGTAATAGCCCCTTAGCAGAAGGGCGGTTAGGATATGAAAAATTGTTTGAAATTGCAGTTGGCATTGCTCGAGGAATAGAATACTTGCATCAAGGTTGTAATACACGAATCTTGCACTTCGACATAAAGCCCCACAATATTCTTCTGGATAAAGACTTCAAACCTAAAGTATCGGATTTTGGTCTGGCTAAACTTTGCCCCAATAGGTCGAGTACAGTATCAATGCTCGGGCTGAGGGGGACAATAGGGTATATAGCTCCCGAAGTAGTTTGTAGGAATATTGGAGAAATATCTCACAAATCAGATGTCTATAGCTATGGGATGATGGTTTTGGAAATGGTTGGAGAGAAGAATAACATTGATGTCAAAGTTGATCATTCAAGTGAAATATATTTTCCTCATTGGATATATAAACGGCTTGAACAGAACGCTGAACTTGATCTTAATGGTGTTCTGAATGAAGATGAACATTTAAGAATAAGAAAAATGGTAATCGTTGGCTTATGGTGCATACAAACTGATCCTACAATAAGGCCATCAATTAATAGGGTTCTTGAAATGTTGGAAGGGAACATGGAATCTCTGCAAATCCCACCTAAACCCTACTTCTCTTCACCACCAAGAGCAGCAAAAAATTCTTCAATTTCTGACTTTTCACTCACTTTCTCTGAATGTTCTTGAATTGAAGCTATGACACCATTAAAGCTTCCAGGGTGTCTCGAGGCTCCTAGTGACCAAGCATATAAGCACTTATCTATGTTGTTTGTGCTATTGCAATTTTTAACATACCTATGTTAAATATCTTGTCTCAGTGTTAAATTTCACTTTGTGTAAAACCAGAGTAAAGACACTCAAGTACACTTCAGTAATTCTAGTCATTGTTGTTACCTAGTACTTGGAAAATACTCGACTAATTGGAATATTCTGCATCTATGCTTATCTTCATTGTCCTTTATTCTCAAAAGAAAAAGGATGCAAGAAGAGCTAACTTATTTGGTAAGATGTAAGATAGCGTTTATTCATTGTTCTTGATCTTCTCTTTCTTCTAGGAGATCGAGCTTGATGTTCGTGACCTTAATGTTTATTTCTTCGTCAGATTAAGCTCGATTATGGATAGCATTTAAAATCCCAGCGTCACCATGAATTCCTAGCTCTCATGAGTCATAGAAAATAAAGTTCCCCGATGGAAAAAATTGTAGGTTTCTGGCTTCGAGAATGATGATGTGCATAATCCATCAGGGTCGTAAAATCTGATATTCAGTCTACTTGGTAGTTCGGCAAATGATACAAGTAACCCTTCAGAATATTAGAAATAAAGTGGGAATCATACACTGCCAGTTTCTCCTTGGGTGTTCTGCGAGCCTTCTAACCTATGAACTGCATAAGGGCACCTCATTTGACTGTGCAATTGACCTTTGTCTCAACTTCATTTTGTTGGCGATATGGTATAGTGAAATGGTTGTCGATTAAATGAAAAAATAATATTTTAAGTTTAATTCGCATGAGCGTAAACTCTATGAAATTGAAGCAACAGAAAGAAAGTAAAGAAAAAAGGAGAAAAATGAAATCCGAGACAAATGATTAACACTTTTTTGCTAAGACAAAATCGCCCCGCAACGATACTAACAGATTACGGTACATGTCTCCTAAGATACAACAGATACAAATTGTTATAGAAGTACTTCAAATCACAAGTAACAACGAACTCGAACGAAATTCTTCCATATATAAGAAATGATTTTTGGAGAGTTTTTGTAAGAATTTCTTGATATAATGATATGGGATACATAATGGACGTCCAAATGGTCCTATTTATAGAATAGGGAAGGTTGTGAGTAAAGTGTCATGCCACAAACTCAATACCCTTCACGAAGGGAAGCATCCCTTGTTGTCATTGGCATTTTGTTCGAGCAACAATGACACACGTTCATCTGAAAATCTATTGCCCGCCTATTGCTCAAGCGCTAGGCGAGCGATGGAATTAGGCGAATTTTTGGCCAATTTTTCCTCTTTTCTTTTCAACTTTAGACCACAATTTCTCATTCATTCAGAATTGGTTTTGAGATTCCAAATCTACCACGACAAGTAGATCAAGTTAGTCTATTATATTTACAATTTGACTATCGAATCAACTCTAAATATTTGGTCAAAATTGATACAAAGTCACTTTTTAAGTTGTATACTTAACTAAATTTTCATTCTCTAAACCAAATTCCAACCATCCTCCACATGAATGGAAATTCAAATATGCTCAAACTATGCAGAAATATGATACATTGTAGAGAGAGAGAGAGAGAGAGGGAAAACACTGTATCAGGTAAGGTAACTTCTGGCTTTGAACTTTTCTTAGTGAAATACTATCGATTTTACTTGACTAATTGGTGAACGTGATGTCTTGAACCATTCAGCCATTGATATAAATCAAAACAATAATACTCATAGAGACGTCGTTCCTAAATTGTTCATGGTTCTTATGACTTAGTTTATTTTGATTCTGAACCACGTTTGGGTTTTATAAATGCTTAGAAAATTTCATCATGTGAACAATTTTCATTTGAGGTGGCCCCACCTCACACTTATATAGGTGACATCATATTAAGAGATTATGTCCTACTCCATTTGACTTAATCAAGATATAGGAATTATTAAAAGAATATCTTAACATTTAGCATTCTGTAGAAAGCACTTTAATTACCATAGGAATGAGTTAGGAAACATCTTTCCAAGTGCTTCATTGAATTTTTATAACTTAGTTGTCCATTTGAACCAAGATTTTGGGATTTCCAGTCAACAAGGTAGAGTTACGATTACAAAGATTCTTACATAGTAGGATTTAATCTTATTCCTTTCGATAGACAACGTACTTGATCCCTAAGTAAACCTTTCGTAAGTGGATTCACGATGTTCTCCTTTGACTTCATATAATCTATAAAGATGATATCATTAGAGATTAATTGATTAATGATATTGTGTCTACGATGTATATGTCTACAGTTACTATTATATATACTGTTTTGAGCCCTTCTAATAGCCAATTGACTATCACAATATATACTAATTACAAGTACCGACTTAGGCCAACGAAATATCTTCCAAGAAGTTACGATGACATTCTGCCTCTTCTCCAACTTTGTCCAAAGCAATAAACTCCGATTCCATTGTTGATCGAGCTATACATGTTTGCTTTGTTGACTTCCATTATACAGTAGCTCCATCAATGGTAAATATATAACCACCAGTAGACTTAGAATCCTTCATGTCGAATGTCCAATTCGTGTCACAATATCCTTCCAATACTGTGGGATATTTTGTGAAGTGAAATACATAGGTTAAGGTATACTTCAGGAATCTAAGAACCCTTGTTAAAACCTTCCAATGATCATGGCTTGGATTTCTTGTCAATCTACTAAGTTTATTCACAACAAATACAATGTATGGTCGAGTGTAGTTTGTAATATACATTAGACTACCTGTAAACTGTGAATACTTTAGTTGTTATACATATTTACCTGTATTTTTTACTAAGTGTAAACTCGGGTCAATAGAGGTTTTCACAAGACTTTCCTCAAGTGCATTATACCTTTTAAATATATTTTCAAAATAGTTAGATTGGGAAATATAATTTTTTATGATGTTCTAGAGATTTTAATCCATGATATTACATTAGTCATACCCAAGTCTTTCATATCAAAATGTTTTGTTAACATTCTCTTCGTATTTAACATTATTTCTAATGCGGTGCTTCTGATATGGACATTGCTTCATTAAAAGTGTTTGGATCATTTTCTACCATATATGTTAGAAAATATTGGCCAAACGAAGTAGATATTCTATCCATTTTACTATGCATTGGTTCTTCCTCATATGAAGTGTCATTTATAGTATCACGGGTTCTTTTATTTGAATTTGCATATTTCTTGTCTTTATATGGAAAACATTCTCGAAAAATGATGTTTTTCTCGATTCAATTATGGTTCATTCATGTACATCTTGAATTTCAAATTTATGTACAAGGAAGCAATATGCACTACTATTATTGGCGTATCTAAAAAAATATACAATCAATAGTCTTGAGACCAATTTTAGCTTGTTTAGGTTTAGGTACTTCAATCTTAACCAAACACCAAATAACTTTTCCATAATTCATATGGAGTTTCTTCCATTTTCTTAAGGGGTATTTTGTTTAAGAATGCTATTTGCCATTAGAATAGCTTCCCTCCACAAATTATAAGATAGACCCGAACTTATCAACATTACATTCATCATCTCTTTAAGAGTTGGATTTTTGCATTCAGGAACACCATTTGATTGTGGTGAATAAAGTGTCATTGTTTAATAAATGATTTCATGCTCGGACCAGTATTCATCAAATAGTGCCCCGTATTCACCACTTCTATCACTACCAATACTTTTTATTTGTTTACCAAGTTGATTTTCAACTTCCATCTTATAGTGTCTAAATACATCTAAGGCTTCGTCTTTATTTTGTAGCAGAAAGACATAACAATACTTTGTGCAATCATCAAATAAAAGTTATGAAGTATTTCTTACCACTTTTAATTTGAACAAATTTCAAATCACATATACTGCTTTGTATTAATTCTAAAGGTGTCGTGTTTCTTTGAATTGAATGAAAAGGTGTTTTGGCCAATTTTGCTTCAACACATATTTCATATTATGATTAGGATCAATATTAAGCGTCAAAATTAAACTTTGATTCATAATTTTACGCATAGATTTGTAATTAACATGTCATAATTGACTATACTATAAACAACACAATTCAAGTATATAAATAGAATTAGAATTTTAATCATAATGTTTTTTGGTATAATTGTAAGAATGTTCACACTACAACAAAACTGTGATTTAGCGACAAGATTTTCCGTGACATACAAAAAGTTGTTGCAATAAGTGACTTAACGCGACACATTTTTTGAGTTTGTCGCGAAATTTGTGATGAGAAAAATAAGTACCAAAAAACCTTTGACGACATAAAAAGTTGTCGTGTAATGTGAGAATTTGCGACAAATAATAAAAAATGTCGCCAAAAATATGAGGGAAACAAGGCGTCAAAATATTTTTGGTGGGAAACTTAGGGCGACAAATCTTTACTTCTTGCAACAAAATGCTTGTGATGCAATAGGGTCTACTTTTCGCGATAAAAAAATATTTGTTGCCAAAAATTTGAATTGTGATTTCGCGATAAGATTTTTTGCAACATACAAAAAGTTGTTGCAAGAAGTGACTTAACGCGGCATATTTTTTTAGTTTGTCGTGAAGTTTGTGATGAGAAAAATAAGTACCAAAAAATCTTTGGCGACATAAAAAGTTGTCGTAAAATGTGAGAAGTTGCGACAAATAATAAAGAATGTCGCCAAAGCCAAATTATTTTTTGTGGGAAACTTATGGCGACAAATCTTTATTTCTTGCAACAAAATGCTTGTGATGCAATAAGGTCAACTTTTCGCGATAAAAAATATTTGTTGCTAAAAATTATAATTGTGATTTCGCGACAAGATTTTTCGCAACATACAAAAAGTTGTTGCAATAAGTGACTTAATGCGACACATTTTTTTAGTTTGTCGCGAAGTTTGTGATGAGAAAAATAAGTACCAAAAAACGTTTGGCGACATAAAAAATTGTCGTGAAATGTGAGAAGTTGCGACAAATAATAAAGAATGTAGTAAAAAATATGAGGGATAAGTGATGTAATATGATGTAATAGGGTCTACTTTTCGCGATAAAAAATATTTGTTGCTAAAAAAGGTAATTGTGATTTCGCGAATAGATTTTTCACGACATACAAAAAGTTGTTGCAATAAGTGATTTAATGTGACACACTTTTTGAGTTTGTTGCGGAGTTTGTGATGAGAAAAATAAGTACCAGAAAACGTTTGGCGGCATAAAAAGTTGTGGTGAAATGTGAGAAGTTGCGACAAATAATAAAGAATGTCGCCAAAAATACGAGGGAAGCCAAAATATTTTTGGTGGGGAACTTACGGCGACAAACAAATAATAAATATTTGTTGCTAAAAATTCTAATCGTGATTTCGTGATAAGATTTTTCGCGACATACAAAAAGTTGTCGCAATAAGTAACTTAACGCGACACATTTTTAGAGTGTGTTGCGAAGATTGTGATAAAAATAATAAGTACCAAAAAATATATAAGGTGACATAAATAGTTGTCGTGAAATGTGAGAAGTTGTGACGAATAATAAAGAATGTGTCCAAAAAAAAAAGTAGTAAAATATCTTTAAAAAAAGTTTACTCCCAAAAAATTTAAGAAAAATGCATTATACGATTCAACTTTCAATCACATAATAACATACAAAAAAGGACTACTCGATCAAACTAATCCATAAAGGAAAATAGTTGTCTCACAACTAAAGCAAATAATTAAATAAATCATAATTATCAATAGGCGATGGCATGCTAAACCATTGATGCTGGTTCAGATTGTTGTGGAGACGTGCCAACTTGACTCGATACGAACTTATGCATTAGTGTCTCAAATTGAGAAAGCTTAGCATGCATATCCAATAATTCTTGCTTCTGCTTTTGTATTTGCTCTCGAATGGCTATTGACTCAGTATCAACCGATGTCAAATGAACATAGTGGTTTGAGGCAGGTTTTGGATCATGTCCAAGTCCTCTAATGTAATCTCTAGATTTTCCTAAAACTTGCTGCATAATCTCAAGTTTAGTAGGGGCCACTACTAAAAATTAGCTTTTCACCAACGGAAAATTACCATATCCGTTGGTAATTAGAAACAGATTATCCGTTGGTAAAAGTAATCCACTTTTCACTACGGTATTCAGCAACAGAATATTCGTTGGTAACGGTGATATCTCTTTACCAACAGACATTCCGTGCCTCATGTAGTCATTTAACATTTGGATGTTTCACCTACGGATATTTCTGTAGGTGACAGGCCAATAATCACCAACGGACTACATCCGTTGGTAATAAGAAACAGATTATCCATTGATAAATGTAAGCCGCTTTTAACTATGATATTCAGCAATGAAATTTCCGCTAGTAACGGTGATATCTCTTTACCAACGGATATTTCGTGCCTTATGTAGTCGTTTAACATTTGGATATTTCACCTACGGATATGTCCGTAGGTGACGTACCGATAATCACCAACGGACTTTCCGTTAGTAATGGTAATATCTCTTTATGAACGAATATTCCGTACCTAATGTAGTGGTTTAACATTTTGATATTTCACCTACGGATATGTCCGTAGGTGACGTCCGTTAGTATCCATTGCTAATCAGGAACATTGTAAAATATTGTAAATAAATTTTTTTTAAAATTTTTTATAAATTAAAAAAATAAATAAAGTAGAAAAAGTTATTAATTTACATTACATTTTCACTTCCCTCTTAATTTTCATTAGCCTCCCACCAAAACACGTTCGAAAATTTTATAAATTAAAAAAATAAACAAAATAGAAAAAATTATTAATTTACATTACATTTTCACTTCCCTCCTAATTTTCATTAGCCTCCCACCAAAACACGTTCTCTAATTTAATTAGGAAATCTCCATCCACGGGCGGACCCGGGGGGTCACGTGCCCCTCCTAAAGATTTTGAAGAATTTTTTTTTTTAATCCCTATATCCCTCTTCTATTAAAAGAGGAAATCATTCATTTACTATTCATTTAGGACATATTTAATCTTCCCATTTTATCCCCACCAACTAACGATTTTCCCTACTTTCTCCAGATTTCATGTTTTTTCCCATTTTATCCCTATCATTTACTATTGATTTGTGAAACATTTTTCATACACAATTTATCAAAATTAAAGGGTAATCTAGACTTCTTCTTCAGCCACAAATGTTGACGGGCAAAGATCAGCAAGCCCACTGTGTAATGTTCAATTGTGAAGCATTTTTATTCCCTATTTTATCCTTCCCACAATTGCTGATTGAAGAGGATGCACCGACACAACTGTTGATTGAGGTAAATATGGTATGTGTTGAAGGGAAAATCGGTAAATAGCTTACAAATACAATAAGCTCAATTCATGGACTCGTACGTGCACGGGGAGTTTCGCAGTGAGTTATATTTTCCCTAATTAATCCGATTTTTCTAATAGCCTCAAAAACAAAATTCTATTATTCATGAAACAAAGACCAAAATAGATATCTACTTAATTAAAACAATTGAAACGCAAAAACAAAAAAAACTTCAATTACTCAGTAGACTGCCTTGAGCTACAAATTTGAGGCTCAAAACGACGTCAACCGGGGAACCCCGGATTAGGATGGTCTAGAGTGCTACTAGATGTTTTTGAAAACATATGAAAATATAAATTCTGACACTGGTGCAAAAAGTTATGCCCGTTTCTTTGAAATGGCTCGTTTTGTCAATTTTCTGTTCAATTTCTCTTCAAACTCTAACGCTAATTGTCTTACATAATATATTTGTTAAAAGTGATTATTAATTTCTAGGGAATTTTTTTTCCCACAATTGTAAAAATAAAATTAAAAAAAAAAAAAAAAAAACTACTATCAAACTCCCCGCGCACAGGGACTTTCCACATCCCCGCGCGCCCACGAGTTCAAAAAAAAAAAAAAAAGAAATTTTATCTTCCCCAACACATAATTCACTTCTCCTCTATCCCATTTATTAATAAGCGACGATCATCCCACCGGATTTCTCACCTCATTATGTTTATGTATATTGGCACTATATTTAAATTATAGCATAATTTCATTGATTCGTTGTATCAAGATCCAAGATTTGTTGATTTCACAAGGTATTTGTTGTTTTAATTCACATTTGTTGTATGAGTGTTCGTTCTTTTTATTTGGCTGTTGGAATTAGGGGCTGATCTTGCATTTTCTGGATTTTAATGCATTTTTTATTTGAATTTGAGGGGTTTTGACAGACCAATCCGACGGCTCTTCAAATTTTGATTGAGAAAAATCTGTTAAATTCATCAAATAAATTTGCTCTGAAAATCTTTGTGGGAGATGTCACTTTTAACAAAAAAGCGAATCGATTCAGATTCGGGAGGTTGGGCTAATAATCTGGACCAAGATTTTGCCCTAATTCGAGATATTGTCGATGATTACCCATATATTGCCATGGATATTGAGTTCCCGGGTATTGTAATCCGACCCGTGGGAAATTTCAGGAATTCCAGTGACTATCATTACCAATCTTTGAAAGCCAATGTTGATTTATTGAAGCTGATTCAGTTAGGTAGAGGTGTGAAAATTGATTAACATGGCCTACGTTGGTAAATTGTTTTTGATCATAAAACATTTAGTGTTAATAAAGTGCCACATTATTGTATGAGATAGCCTGCTTCAAATTGACGTTCCATTGAAGTATGAGTGGTGACACTTCATGATAATCATTCTTCCATGTAGGTTCTCTTATATTGTTCTTGTAATTTTTCTTTTCCATCAAGGTCAGTATCAGTAGCAATTTTTCTTTTTCTGGTGTTTGTCTCATTGCTTATTCCCTCATCCCTGTTAAGAGGATAAGAAATTTTACATTTCAATGGACATGCATTTTCTGTCTATACACTTGCATAGCTTTCTTGCATCAAGACCTTATGTTCATTAAGTTAATTCTTATCTTTGGCTTATTTATGCATTTTGAAGATAATAACTTCCAATTTAATATGAGGAACTTGTGACAACTGCTAATTTCTTCAACTGCATTTGCCTTTTATATGGATCAGGTCGGCAATCTATTACACGATGAACCTGGGAACTCGAGTATTTAGACCTGGAGAAGGAGCTTGCGGAGGTGCCTTTCTTTATTCGTTATTGTTTTAATTCTTTTTGGGATGAGGGGATTACTTACTTTGGTTAAAGTTTTCTATTTCACTTCCCTGATCCTGGCAAGCGTTAAGCTCCTGGAGTTGTGTCTGATCATTTTCTTTGAGAAGTGGAAATCAATAAAATTTAGTATAACAGGTTAATAAATCTGAGTGTAGGTTATTGTTATTTTTTCATTTGCAATCTGTTTTCCTCTTTCTCAAATATTATTATTGCTCGAACAAGCATTGTCAAGGAATTACCTGTGATTGAGAAGATATCTTTTTACCTTGGTTTCTGAAGGTGAGGATATTTTATTCCACTAAACAAATGCTCACCCCTGATATAGAGGAGTGGGGGAAATTTACAGATTTTTGGAGTAAGAGACTATATAAAGATGTCCTTCACTTCTATCTTCGTCCCATTGCAGGTGTGCTATCTTTGGTAATGGACAGCTTGCTCTTTCCCGTGATTTCAGATTCTCAAGAATCAAACTAGAAGCTCAAAACCCAGACCTTGGTCATATTCCCTTTATGAGAGGTGAAAAGATTGTAAACTGATGTATTGGGCGACTTCAATTTCACTGGACTTGTTGAATCTTGTTTTCAATATGGACTACCTTTATATTACATATGTAAGATACTTTTTAGTAAACGTTTCAATTTTATTTCACTTGGCTGCCTTCCTTCTGTATCCAATATTGTAGCAACAAAATTTAGCTGATCTATCTAATTTAATCATAATTTATCTTCAATTTTAGCTCTTTGTTCTTGTGTAGGAAAAACTCCAACTTGCACTATACAGAGTCCTTATGGTGAGAACCTCTTTCTAATTAAACTGACCAATGATATTCTTTTCTTTATTTTTTATAGTCTCCTTTTCTTCCTCAACTATGCTTTCTACTTAAACTAACAAGAGTATTTTTTTTCTTTCTTCTTTGTAGTCTCCATTTCTGATTATAGGATGGACAAGATGACCTGGATTATATACTAAAAGACCAGAACGAAGAGATCACAGAAAATATGCATTTAGAGATGGATCTCATTGAATTTTTTTTTCTTTGTATTCTTTAAATGTTTCATAACTATATTCCGCGGATAAAATTATATCTAAATTTACTTCAATGCTAACATTGCCTTTAAAAAAACAAAGGCCGTGCATTGCACGGACCAAAACTAGTTTTATATAAAAGACTCAATCCGCTAGCTACTGTTCATTATTGAAGTATTTTCGTTTTCCCATTTTACCCTTGAAATATCTCTAAAGCTATGATTCATAGTTGTCTCTCCAAAAGAAAACCCTCGACCCTTCTTCTCTCGCACTTCCGTCTCCATTTCCCACTTCAAAACTGGACAATTTGGTTGTGTGCTTCAATCCACCTCTCCCGCACGTTTTAGCCTTTTCCACTCCTTTATTATTGTACGAAGAAGAAGTTATTGTACGAAGAAGAAGAGGATGAAGACGATGATGAAGAAGGATCCGTCGCGGCGTCTAACACAAGAAGCCTCCTCTTTCCACAAAACCCCTTTTCCATTTCAAACCTTCGAAGACCTCGATATCACTCAACAATAATGTCACTCGCTAACACAATCCGGAGAATAGCTTCACGAGTTGTGCCTTGAGGAATTTTCAGGTGATTGCACTTTACTTGAAAATTTAATGGGTCGCTCGTGAGGAAATTTTCGTGGTGAAGAAGATCCCAGACAAAGGTTCAGCTTTAATTTTATATCTTCAACATTTTTTAAATTTTTTTGGCATGTACTTACGATGCGTACACAAATTATAGGTGCTGAGTTTTGTATTCAGTGTTCCATAATATGGTTTTGTGGTTCTATTATAATTATACAGTTCTTTGTTATTATTTTGAGTTGTTTTCTTACATTTTTGTAAAGCTGTGATTTTTAGGGATAATATGATTTGGATTAGTGTTTGATTAATCTCACCCTTTGTATTTGTTTTTGAATGGGAACATATGAGACATGTCCGCTTATGATTGTCAATTGTCCGCAGCACGTCTGGGTTAAATAATTGTATCAATTTGATACATGTTAATGTAAGTATATTTCTTTCTGCTCGTTACAGGAGGAAGTTGCCAAAGAATTTCATATTCCAGTTCAATTTCAGCGTTTTTGGATTTAGGCAAAGAGACAGAACCATACTCATAGTCCAAACCGTCCATTGAACCCATAGGAGGAAGCACATACTGTAATTTACTGTTTCCTTCTCCTTATTGATATTTTTACATAATGATGATGGTATCTGTGCTGATCCCAACTTTACTATTTGCACTTGTTGAGTTGAAGGATTCCTATTCCTTATGCCGACTTAACTTTGAGAGGATGATTGGTTTATGATTTAGGCAAGTCGAAGAGCACCAATTTACAAACTATTATAGCATAATTGGCAATGAGATGGACCTAAAGAAGGTTTAGCTGTTTAGAACATATTGTAATAAGGTAGTTTGACTAAATGTTTGATTTCTAAATTTCTAATCAGTTGCAAGAACATTTAGTGTAGGGTAAACAGTTCGTGAACAAAGACTAAAATGATTGTGGAGAAGTTGGATACTGCAAAGTGGCTAAATGAAAATTGATTTTCAGGTTTTAGGACAAAAATTACTGCTAGATAAGAAAATAATTTCCTCAAACAAGTGGGAAATATGAAAAAAAGAAAAAAAAAAAGAGAAGGAGCCTATATGTGGAGATCATCTTGTTTTGAGTGGGGTTTTGTGAGCTTCATCAAAAGCAGCGGTAAACTGTGCTTCAATAAATTTGTAACCATAAATAAAGAAAATGAGAGACGCTTCTATAACCAACCTAAATGGAAACAGTAAGCTTGGCCGGGATGAATGATATCTTTGCTAATGCTATTTTAAGGTTGTCTTCTATGTGGGATGAATAATATGAATATCTTTGCTAATGCTATTTTAAGGTTGTTTTCTATGTTGACATTTAGAGATTGAATTTTTTTGCAGTTAATAGTTTTCTTAGACCTTCTCTGAGAGCATAGTTGCTCATTGATGGCTTTAAAAATGGCACAGGACAGGGTTCAAATGCTCTTCCATTCATTTTCCTGTGGAGAATTAAAATTTTGTTCACGTGTTTTTTTCCTTTTCTCTATCTTCTTGTGGATTGGCATTGTACTCCTTAATTGAAGACATGGAGCACTTACCTGGAAAAGAGTAAGTACTTAGTAATCGATCAAAATCTGTCACTTCTAATCCACCAGGCAAAACAAAAAAGAAAAAAGAATCACAACTACGTTAGGGGTGACGAAGTTCTTCCATTGATTGGAAGCAAGTAATTGCACAACACTGGAACTATATTTGATTGAGAATAAGGATAGGAATGGAAACGTTTAAAGTAGATTAGGATTGAAGATATAGTTTTAAGTTAGATAAAATTTCAGTAGTTTTATTAAGTAGAATGTTGTTTATTTGATTTGTTTTTGAAACATTAAAAATTCTTTACCTTTAAAAGGGAATCTAGGATTTCATTGTATTTAAACTATTATTGATTATTGATATCAAATTAGAGATTTCTTTCACCCTAAATTCGTCTTTCTTAAGACTATTTGCTCTTATTATCTTTTTGAGTGCGAGTTCTGCATCTATATTACTGTATGCTTATTTCTCTCTTTTCCTCCTTTGACTTATTTTTTTTTATTTTCTTCATTATAGTCCACAAAATACTCCATTAATTTATTTGCTAACATCTTCTTCATTAGAAATTTTTTGTGAGCAAACAATCACCATCTTTCCGAATTTCTTTTTTTTTTTTTTTAATGATCCAAATCCATTAACAACATATTTGGTCATTATCATATGCATTTAAATAGAAAATTTTATAGCACAAGAACATTGTCAAAAAATTACAGTCTTAAGTTAATTTTATGGTGTGGTTTTTGTACGTTTGTTGATTTTTCTTTCTGTATGCTGGCTGGTTGCTTATTCACTACCTTATTTCATTGTGGCAGTCTATGTTGATTTTTTCTTAAATCACATTCTCTTTGTTCTAATATTTTGTGGGCTTCGTGGGACATATCCTTTATTTGCTATTTCATTTGATTTTTTTAGTTCTAAAATATTTATTCACCCTGTGATAAACTGATAATGATACTGTACAAATTGGAGCATTGAGAGAAGTTTCTAATAAGGCCCACAATGCAGAGCTGAAGTTGTTTTTGGTAATAGAATGTGGACAAGTATCTTTTAACGGTCTACTAGATAATCTTGACCACTGTCGTCAATGTGATTCTATGATCTGTTCTGACTGTAATTTATTGTTAAATGCTCTATATATAGAATCTACATCCCGTTCCTCCACCTGACAAAACTAAAGAAGATATTCTTCTGTTCTTCAAGCTTAATGATCCGGATAAAGAAGAGCTTAGGTAATTTTGTGATTTTAAGTGTGTATGTTTTTGCGTATTTGTGTTTTAGTGTGCATCCAATCCTATTGAGTACGTTATTCATTCTTTGTTTCCAGGTATATTGGTAGGCTTTTTGTTAAAAACTCTAGCAAGCCAATTGAGATCCTGACAAAACTAAATGAATTGGCTGGATTTGTTTCTGATGAAGATATTGAACTTTTCCAAGGTTGTCTGATTAGTGCATTACAACGCACTCACACTGGCACCCAAATATATTATGCATCATCATCCATTCAACACAACAATCCTCTTGTTAATGCTACAGGGAATAAAATTTGAGCCTTCTGTCATGTGTGAACGCCTTGACAAAAGATCTTCATTTGTTGTAGACAGCGGAAGCAATTAGAAAAGATTATCCTAATGAAGATTGTTTACATTTAACTGGCCTTATTCACGGTGTGTACTAACTACTATCCTTAGACATATTCTAATGCATGCTATAGATGGTGACATATTTTTTATTAGATATATGCCCTTCTGAATGGTTTTGTTTGTATCGAGGATTTTGGGTTGCTAATGCATGCTATAGTCACAATTTAAAAAGGCTGCAGTTTTCTAGGCCAAAGTAAAATTTGTTCATGTGAATTTTGTACATTTTATTTGGACTTCGTAATCTGTCCTTTTTTTTTTTTTCCTTTTATGTGTTCTTTCTTGTAGATATCCTTGGAGGCGAATTTGCTCGTGTTATCCTGAGAAGATCTGTTGTCTCTATTAATGTAGGTATTAATATTCAAAATGGAGAAATTGTTGCCATCAAGTTGGTATGCATGTCTTTACTTTTGTTATTTTATTCTTTTTGCTATTATATTAGTCATAATTCTGGCTGTGTTCTATCAAAATCTTTATAAGTAGCATCATTTCTGCTGGGCAGATCAACAGTCTCTAGCAGATGCCATTAAATGCGTTCGCACATTCATGATCAAGACAGTTGCTTTTATTCTGTTAACTCTTTCACGGTTCGAACTAAAGCTGCAATTAAACTGGATAAATAAATCGAGTAATAAAACTAAAGATTTTTTTTTCCATATGGTAATTATTGTTTTTTTTTATTTTCATTCCACGTTATTAAATAGCCAACTAAACTACAGCACGTGTATTGCACGCGCATCGACTAGTACTAATTAGAAACCAATTTTTTTCTCCGACATGTGTTTAAAATAAAATTATGTGTTTAAATTGAATCAATTAGGCAATAATTGTACATCATTGAAGCGATAAACATTGCGGAATAAATTTAACTACGAGCACAGCTTGACACAAAAATAAATGTTTATTGTCACAAAATACTTTGCGTAGTAATTTTACCCGTTGTAAAATAAAATATACGACGTATATCAATAATCACGAAATAAATTAGGCAACAACGATACTCGTTGCACAAATGATGGCACGATAGACTCTTCGTGTTACGAAATAAATTTAAATGCAAACACCACTTGTCACATAATTAATTTTACTACAAATATTCATTGCGACGACGTTGTTGTGTTGCTAATTCATATTTTCTGCTACAAATAAATAGTGTTGCTATGTTGTTAATGCGATGAATGGTCGAAAGTTGTCACAAAATACGTTCGGCGACTCAACATTTGAAACAAACATATTTGTCGTAAAAACTTTATTGGAACATTAGTTGAGACAAACACAATTGTTGCCCTTAAATTAATCGCGACATATATACATTGCGACGAGATTATGGCTACAGATATTGTGTTGCCATTTCGTATTTTTCGCATCAAACAAATAGTGTCATGATTTTGTTACTGTGATGAATGGTCGAAAGTTGTTACAAAATACGTTCAGCGACTTAACATTCGAAACAAACATATTTGTCGTAAAAACTTTATTGAAACATTAGTTGCGACAAACACACTTGTCGCCCTTTAATTTTTTTTCGCGACATATATATATCGCGACGACATTATGGCTACAGATATTGTGTTGCCATTTCATGTCTTTCGCATCAAACAAATAGTGTTGCAATTTTGTTACTGCAATAAATGGTCGAAAGTTGTCGCAAAATATGTTCGGTAACTCAACATTCGAAACGAACATATTTGTCATAAAAACTTTATTGGAGCATTAGTTGCGACAAATACAATTGTTGCCCTTTAAATTTTTTGCGACATATATACATTGCGACGATGTTATGGCTACAGATATTGTGTTGTCATTTCGTATTTTATGCCTCAAACAAATAGTGTTGCGATTTTGTTACTACGATGAATGTACGTAAGTCGTCGCAAAACACATTCTGTGACTCATATAGAGTGACAATACCTGCAACGAACGTATTGTTGTCGCTAAATTACTTTTGTAACAAAAACTCAATTTTTGCGACAACATTTGTTTGTTGCGAAATCGGTTTTTTTTTGTAGTGTCATTTTGAAAGTTCCTTCACTAAGATATCCCTTACCAATATACATATTATTTTTTGTTAGTACAAATTTATCCGACACAAATACAAGTTTGAAGAAATTCTTGCTAAGTAGAGAACCCGAAACCAGGTTTTTGCGGATGTCTGGCACATGTAAGATATTATCGACCTACCAATCCCTTGAATTATCAAACATGTAGCATTCAAAAACAACCGTAGATAGACTCATCTGTTGAACTCCTTAAAAAATGGTCCCTTTTTCAACTACATGTACTTGTGCCTTCTTCTTCGGCTTTCGACATTCGTTTGAACGATATCTGACTTTTCCACAATTGTAACAGTTACATTTAAACTTCTTCACATTCTTGGAGTGTTTCTTCTGGTGCAACAATAGAAATCTTGTGCTTCTTGTTGATGACCTCGAAACAATTTCAACAAAATTTGCTCCAAACTAAACAATAAATTTTCTTTCAATATTTCAATTGTCTTCCTCTATCCTCAAATGGACTATCAATTCCTCCAAATTCATCTCCTTGCATTTGTGCTTCAGAGTTTTTGAAGTCTCTCCACATAGAAAGAAGTTTCTCATTGATGACAACAACTAGGAAGGATTCGCTCAATTTCATATTTTTTGCATCTATGTCATGAAGTAGAATTTAAAGTTCTTGCACTAAACTTATTGCAATTTTGCAATCTACCATTTTGTAGTTCAAAAATTTGCCGACAATAAACTTCTTTGTTCCAATATCATCGGTCTTGTATTTCTTCTCCAATGAATCTCATGGGTCTTTGGTCGAGTTCCTTTAACTATATACTTCATAAAGTGTATTACCCAATCCAATTATAATGTAATTTTTGCGAAGAAAATCTGAATGCTTCTATACATCCAATGCAATCTCATGATTATTTTCTCCTCCTTGTACAGCAGAAGCAGTCTCTTTTAAAAAATTGTCAAATTCAAAGTAATAAGATAGAACAACATCTTTTGCTGCTATCTTTTAAAATTCATACCTCCAAACTTTTTTCAATTTTTTCCTATGTGAGATATGAAAATTTGGTATATGTATAGCCAAAGGCAGAACCACATGATTAGTACCATTCATTATTTGACTCGAAGTAGTCTCAATAGTAATCATTTTTATTACAAATAGAAGTTCAACACAAAATGTAAGAAATGAATGTAACACAAAAGATAAAATTCCAAATATGAAGAAGGATGATTTGTTAAACAAAAACCACAAAAACATAATTTTATCTTAAGATTGTTGGCAATATGGTACAGTGAAATGGTTGTTGATTAAATGACAAAGTAATATTTTAAGTTTAATCTACATGAGCATAATTAAACTCTATGGAATTGAAGCAAAAGAAAGAAATAAAGTGAAGAAAATGGAGAAAAATGAAATCCGAGTCAAGTGACTAACACTTTTTCTTTAAGAAAAGATTGCTTCGCAACGGTGCTAAAGAATTACGGCACTTGTCTCCCAAGATACAACAGATACAACTTGTGGTAGAAGCACTTCAAGCCACAAGCAATAGCAAACTCAAATGAAATTCTTCCTCTACAAGAAGATGATTTTTGGAGAGCTTTTCCAAGTGATTTTTGATATAATGCTCAATACAAATTATATGAGATGCATAATGGACATCCAAATGATCATATTTATAGAAGATGAGGCGTTGCGAGTGAAGTGTCACGGCCCGAACTCGCCAACATTTACGAAGAGAATCATCATTTTATGTCACTGGTCTCTCGTTTGAGAGACAGTGATACCTATTCATCAAAAAATTCGTCTTTTGCTTATCACTCAAGCAACAGTCTCATTGCTCGAGCACTAGGCGAGTGATAGAGTTAGGCGAATTTTCCCACCATTTTTTCTCTTTTTTTTCCAACTTTGAATCGCAATTTCACATTCATCCAAAAATTGTTTTGATATTCCAAATATATTCAATGAGTATAACAAGTTAGTCTATTTATATTTATAATTGACTATCGAATCAAGTCCACATATTTGACTGAAGTTGATGATAGCCCAAAAATAGCTAACCAAGAAGGATGGTGAATTGGTTTTTAAAATTTTTTCGAAAAATTAATCTAAAATCAAACACGTAATAATTAGATAGATTAATTCAAATAATAAGCCCGAATATGAAAGCAATAAGTAGAGAGGGATAGAGAATGCAAATGATATAATTATGAAGGTTCGATCCAACGTAATGATCTACATCCTCCGTTATCGAGTTCTCCGGCACGAGCAATGTCAATTTCACTATATTGATTGACTTGTGGTGCAATCCAAACCTTTGCAAAGCTTTCGATGCCTTACAAACAAGGAGCATCGATCCTTGTACAACGTTGAGCTTTACGGGACTTCAACACGATCTACAAGTTTAAAGAAAATAGATTATACAAATAGAAACTTCTCTCTTAATAAATGATATGATCACAATTTAGTACCAAGAGAGAAATAGGCTAACACTTTAATAAATAGCAATGAATGAAGCTCAAGTGTTAGATATGAAAAACTTTAATGTGTAGAATGATTTTCAAAAGTTAATTTGATCAAAAGATTTTCAAAACTAAAATGATTTGATAATAAATGATATGAAAAATCAATGCAATTTTACTCAAAAGAATCTCACTTGAATACTCTTGAATGTGTATATTGAATGTAAAGTAATGTGGTATTTATAGTAGTCAAAACGTCAAAAAGTTATGTCCAATCGGACAATCCCTACCGGACGTCCGCTACTAATCGGACGATTGAAACTAGCTATTATACGTCAAAAATTAGAATGATAAGAATTTTGACCGTTGAAGCCACCGGATGTCTGTCAGACCAGAAATTTCTGGTTTTCTCTTTTCTTGATTATTAAGCAAGTGTAAATACTTTAGGAATATATTCACTTAACTTTTCAAAATAAGTGTCATGGGTAAATAATTTAAAATTCAAGTGAAGATTTTTGTCAAATAAAAAATAATTTTTATGCGAGCGTTTTTGTGAAAAGTTTATCTCGTGCATAAAAATTTTACTTACAACCTTGAAGTGATTCATTGCTAAGAATTAAAGCATTTCACCTTTACATATGGATTCAAATTATCCAAGTATAATATCTTCAATTAATTTGGCGTGGGTGCACGATTTGTTGATTGATTTTGAATTTGACGCAAGTGCTTGATTTGGCTCTGATTGTCTTGATGCGAGTGCTTGATTTGTGAATGATCGATTTCCATCAAGTTTGTAACATGTAACAATGAAGACTCAGTTATAAATATTAGAGATAATAATAATTTGTTTATTATAATCAAAACTTGAAATCAACATTAGGTCAACAGTTGACACAAAATTACTTTTTAAGTTGTATATATAACTAAATTTTCATTCTCTAAACCAAATTTCAACGTACTTGCCACATTGTTGTCATCCTTGTAACGGTGGTGATGGATAAGGCCCCATATATAATTGCATTGAAGTCTTCATTTAATTCTGTTTTGGGTTGATATATGTCGAGATAGTTCGCGAGATCTCTCTTAATATCGTATAAATAAAGAGTAATTTTATTCATCATCAATGGGGTTACAAGCACAGTTTAGGTGGTTCTAAATGATATGTTAAATGAAATGTGAAATTAAATTACTTATTTAATTTTACCTATTATTTAATGTCACATTAACGCCACATAGACTATATTTGTAACCCCAGTGAGAATGAATAGTATTACTCATAAATAAATGTTTTGACATTTTAAACTCTTTAGACACTAAGGCAGCCTTGATTGGCTCCAAGGGAGACTCTACTACGGTACTTATGTCTCATTTTCCATCTTACCATCACTTTGCAGTTTCATCTTCTTGGATTTTCTTCTAGCTTCAATCTATGGAGAGTCATTTGATTTAAATCATATAAATTTGATCTACCATTAGACTTATTTCAAAACCATATCACCACTGTTTGTTTCCATATGGGCTTATATTTCATCATAGATCTCTTTCCTAAATGCCTAGGATCAAGATGTTTGTATGACTTGTCAAGGTATGTTTGAATATTGATACAGAGGAAGTTTATAGGAAATATAAAAGCCTCACATAAACAGAATTTCAATCAAAAGAAATTCAAGAAAATATTTTATTTCATCAAAAATTGTCATGCATCAAAGGGTTTATAATGTTTAAATAGTGAAACCCTAATAAAATTCAGAAAGAAATTACATAATAATGAAAAAATAATATATTTTTTTCCAAAAATGGAAGAAATTGAGATAATGACGGATCTTGATTATCCTAATCACCAGGGTCGTTCCCCAACAAATGGAATCGCAATCCGAATTTTATTGAATGAGATATTGTCAAATCAAATATTACCATAAACAGCAAAAACGCTTAATTGATAGCCTAAATGACGAAATTTGTCTAACATTTGACGTGCATCAGGGCCAAAGGCCCTGGGTTGTGATCATTGGCCCCTTTTCAATCGAATTGGACTATCAATTCGCCAAAAACGGACAAACCCGAAGTTAAATGAAATTATTATTTTGCCTTCATCATTCTCCCCGAGTTGAGAAAAATTCGCCCTCGAATTTGACGGGGAAGAAACTTCATCATTATCAGAATTATCACCACGAAATGGAAGCTCTAACAGCAATCCATCTGAAGGCTCTTCTGAGAAGTCCTCATGAAACTCCTTTAGCAATGGCTGAACCCTGCGAGTGACCTCCTGCTCACTGTCAACTAACTTTTCCACCAGTACATACACTACCCCATATCCTTCCATATTTGTCTCGAACTTCACTATGGTCAGTAAATTGGCGACATCCCCAACTGTTTTTATTGAGCCCTTATCTGGAAGCAACACACTTTTCTTTCCTCCAACAATACTCGTCGATTGGAAGATATCATTACAGAACTAGTCAGTGTTATTTTCTAGGGAAGTCAGAAAACTCCGCCTCACCACCAACGCTTGACCCACATTACCAACCACAAACTCCTCATCCTCGACTGCTTCTTTTACATCTTCATTGTCAAATAAGGTGGACCGTCATAATCAAACTATTCCTCCTCTGTTGCTTCTTCAGTGTCTTTATTGTCAAATACAGACGGACTTTCATAATCAAACTCTTCCTCCTCTGTTGCTTTTTCAATGTCTTCAATTGTGAGATCCTGAATATTACGATCACGGTGTTAGACTTCCTCAATCGGAACCTGCCTACGATGACCACGACCTCCAGGCGTATGTTGTTGCGGCATAAGTGCAATGACTTGCTGTGTCAGCAACTCCACTTGTTGACGCAGCCGTGCGATTTTATCATGTCTATGTACCTCATCTACTAGAGCTTCACGAGTTTCTTGACGCCTCCTTGACGGCATGGTGAAGGAACGACTTCGTCTTTGATACCAACTGATGCAGGGGAAGCTTATAGAAAATATAAAAGTCTCACATAAATAGAATTTCAATCAAGAGAAATTCAAGAAAATATTTTATTTCATCAAAAATTGTCATGCATCAAAGGGTTTACAATATTTAAACAGTGAAACCCTATGAAAATTCGGAAAGAAATTACATAATAATGAAAAAATAATATATTTTTTCCAAAAATGGAAAAAATTGAGATAATGACGGATCTTGATTCTCCTAATCACCAGTATCGTCCCCCAACAAATGGAATCGCAATCCGAATTTTATTGAATGAGATATTGTCAAATCAAATATTACCATAAATAGCAAAAACGCTTGATTGATGGCCTAAATGACGGAATTTGCCCAACATTTGACGTGCATCTGGGCCAAAGGCCCTGGGTTGTGATCATTGGCCCCTTTCCAATCGAATTGGACTATCAATTCGTCAAAAACGGACAAATTCGAAGTTAAATGAAATTATTATTTTACTTTGATCAAGTAATAATGGTGTCTGATTTGACATGCATGTCCGTCCAGTCCTATTTTGATTCTGAGAAAAAGAAAAGTGGATTCAAATTGATTTGGTGACTATGTTTATGTTCCTTTAGGTCACTGTTTAAGCTTAAACATTCAAATGCTCTTTATACCTAAGTATATTTTTAATGTGGTAAATCTACGTTTACAGATACTGATCCCAGCAGTACGAGTCTAATAGATACTTCCAAGGAGTAAGAACTAGCCTTTGACAAGTCAACCAGACTGGCCGGAGCTAATGCTGTTTCTTGGTTAATTCTATCTCAAGACTTTTATTTGTCTACAAATGTGACAAATACATAATCTAAATCAGTCATAAGAAAAATTGCAGGAGTTCAACATGTACACTGTATTAGATAATGACATAAAAGGGAAAATAGAATTCCGTGTTCATAGGCACTGGTCCTAAATTATCAGTCAAATATAAGACTTATTAATTTGGTCCAAGTAGCCCTCAGGGCATATCTCCAAGTGGTAAAAGGGGAAGGTGGAAAAACTTCAACTTTACTTGAGGCTGCTGCGTCAAGGGTTCGAATCCTGAAATATGGATTTGGCCATTGGGTAAGTGCAAGTGTACAAATAGCATTCCACCTCGTACCCTTGGAGGCATAACCTATGATTTACCTCCTTCACCAAGGCTAAGGGCAGGGCAGATGGAGGCCGTCAAGCTTGCGGTTCATCATTTTTATTAATTTGGTCCGAGTAATATTATTATATAAATTAATTAATGATGGTTAATTATTGATAAAATTTTATTGGTCCATTGAGAAGTGACGATTTAATAACTGTTCACTTTGATGAAAAGTGAATAGTTTTCTTTTATGACCCATGACTTCAATGGAAAGTGAATAGTTTTTTTATGGCCATGAAACTGTCTCTCTCTGCCTATAAAAATGAATGAAGCTCATCAAATAAAACATTCAATTACGGTGAGGAAAAGAGAGAGAACAGTTTATAGATTTACTAGTTCCTATTTTGCAGGTTTAAAACTTTTCAATTATTGCTATGGATCGAGATATGTTTCTTGATCAATTAATCTATTTGTGAAAATCATGAATTCTAAAGATCTTGATATTAAAATTATATAATTACTTACATGTGGTATCAGAGCTAAGTTCAGGAATTTTGGTTTATCCTTTATAGTCTTATAGATTATTATTACACTGCAGCCAGAATGTGAAAACCATATACTATATATCTCAGTCATATGTTGAATTATAATTGTTTTGAGAAAATATCATTCTCTTGGTTTCCGCAACACGAGTTTAGTCAAGCCGCCTATTCTGTGTATGATTTGGGTTTATTTCTTAATGGAGGAGTATTCAGTTTTCAATTCATGTTGTGGGGGCATGACACCTCTTTAACTATAGACTACATAAGAATTTGTTAGTTCTGTGGACCATTTACTCCAAATCTATTTGACATTTAGTATTTAACTTTAGTTTGATATTTTCTGTATTGTAATTAGTGCAGAATGTAATCTTAGTGCCCAATTATGATAAACAACATTATGTTTCATAAATCCAGTAATTATATATTTCTAAATTGATAAAGACGGTGATACATGAATATTTAATTATGATACTGCCTTTAGACTTTGAATTATGGATTGGATCATGTCTAGTTTAATCTCTTGCCTTTCATGCTTTATTTATGTAATTAATGTTGGATTAATGTTGTTTGTTAGTCACCAAAGTGGCCAAACATTATGATATTGTGAACACTGAATTACATAGTTTATTTGTCAAGTACTTTTGATAGTTTGATGCTTATAAATAAAAATGACATTAAAATTATTGTTGTCAAGAGTATATTGATGTTCATATATTATAAATTGTTATGGATCGCCCAAAGGCTGATCAATTAGTTTTATTAATCTTGAACATTATCGTGGTTAATTGATATACTTAGATGTGTTTTGTATATCCAAAGATAACATACATGTCTGATTAGGGTATATTTAATTATCAAGTAAGTGAAACTAAACTAGCATCATTATGTTCGTTATGATGGTATAATGTAGTATCACCCAAAGGAGAACTATGATATACATTTAATGTTATCTGGATCTGAATTTAAGTGTTTAAGTCAAAACTCAAAACATTAATGTTAGAGCATTTTATATTTTGTAGTATATGTTCATGTTTCTCTGCATTCGCATGCTTCATCTGTACCATTGTTCAATATGCTCAATTTCTCTTACTGGTGTGAACAAGTCCAGTTCAACTTAGGTGTTTTGGACTTAGACTTGGCACTTGAAGTTGAGAAACCCGCTGATCTCACTGATAAGAGCAGTGCCGATGAAAGATCATTCCATAAAGCTTGGGAAATATCAAATAGATTAAGCCTAATGTTTATGCGGATAACCTTAGCAAACAATATTAAGTCCACTATCCCTAAATCTGATATTGCTAAGGAATATATAAAATTTGGGGAAGAACGTTTCCAAACAGTTAACAGATCACTTGCTAGCACACTGATGGGTACCCTAACCACCATGAAATTTGATGGTTCACGTACCATGCATGAGCATGTTACTGAAATGAGTAACATTGCAGCAAGACTTAAAACTCTTGGGATGACTGTAGATTAAAACTTTCTAGTACATTTTATTATCTACTCCTTGTCTCATGAGTATGGTCCATTCCATATGAACTATAATACCTTAAAAGACAAATGGAATGTGAATGAATTGCACAGTATGCTGGTGCAAAAGGAGACAAGGCTTAAGAATCAAGGAACTCATTATGTTCATCTTGTAAGCCATCAAGGAGTTGGAAAGAAATATAAGAAAAGGTTTGGAAAGGGTGTTAAGCAAGGACTGCTAAAGATAAATGAGTCTTCTGTCCAAATTCACAATAAGGAACGAAATAAAGATACGTGTCATTTCTGTCGTAAATCTGGATACCATAAAAAGGACTGCTTGAAACGTAAGGCATGGTTCGAAAGTAAAGGTAAGATTATTTCTTATGTATGTTTCGAATCTAATTTGGCAAAAGTTCCTTATAATACTTAGTGGATTGATTCCGGATGTACCACTCACGCTACCAATACAATGTAGGAATTTCTTACAATCCGGACCATAAATCCAAATGAAAAGTTTGTTCTCGTGGGCGATCGAGTCAAAGCTCTTGCTGAAGCTATAGGAACCTACCGTTTGATTTTAGATACATGACATCATTTAGATTTATTTTAAATTCTTTATGTACCTTCTATTTCCCGCAATTTAGTTTCTTATCAAAACTCGATTCTTCTGGATATTTCTTTAGTGGTGGAAATGGATGTTTAAATTTGTTTAAAAAAAACATCTTATTAGTTATGCTACTCTTTGTGATGGCTTGTATAAATTAAAGCTTGATAACCTCTTTGCCAAGATACTTTTAACATTGCATCATAATGTTGGTACTAAATGTGGTTTATTGAATGAACGATCAGCTAACTTGTTGCATAAACGTATGGGTCACATATCTAAAGAAATGATAGAAAGATTAGTAAAGAATGAAATCCTTCTTGGCTTGGATTTTGGTGATCTCGAAACTTGTGTGGATTGTATTAAGGACAAACAAACCAAGCACAAAAAGAAAGGAGACACAAGAAGCACACAACTTCTTGAAATAATACATACCGATATATGTGGGCCTTTTGATGTTTCATCATTTGGTGGAGAAAAGTATTTTATTACCTTTATTGAGGCTTTTCACATTTTGGTTATATCTATTTTCTGCATGAAAAACCTCAATCTATAAATTCTTTAGAGATTTTTGTCAATGAAATTGAGCAGTGATTAGATAGAAATGTGAAAATCAATAGATCTGATAGAGGTGATGAATATTATGGAAGATATGATGAAACTGGACAACACCCTGGTCCATTTGCTAAATTTCTTGAAAGACGCGGCATATGTTCTCAATACACTATGCTGGCACACCACAACAAAATGGTGTAGCTAAAAGGCGTAATCATACTCTGATAGAAATGGTTAGGTGTATGTTAAGCAATTCTTCTTTACTCACTTATTTGTGGATGTTTGCATAAAAGACTGTTATATATTTGCAAAACAGGGTTCCTAGTAAGGTAGTTCCAAAGACTCATTTTGACCTGTAGACAAGAAGGAAACCTAGTTTAAGGCACCTACATGTTTGGAGTTACCCGGTAGAAGCAAGAATTTATAATCCCCATGAAAAGAAACTGGATTCAAGAACAATCGGTGAATTTTTCATTAGTTATCCAGAAAAATCAAAGGGGTACAGATTTTATTGTCCTAATCATAGTACTAGAATTGTTGAAACTGGAATGCTAGGTTCATTGAGAATGGTGAAGTTAGTAGGAGTTTGGAACCATGAAATGTGGAAATACAAAAAGTTAGAGTTCAAGTTTCTCAACCCTCAACTTCTTCTAATGTTGTTGTTCCTCGAATTGTTGAACGATATGACAATTTGCGAGAACAACAAATAAATGATCAAACATCTCATAATGAAGTTGCTACTAATGAACTTGCACTAAATGAACCACAAGAAATAGAATTAAGAGGTCACAAAGACAACGCAGACCTGCTATTTCTGATGATTATGTGGTTTACCTACAAGAGTCTGAATTTGACTTAGGAATTGTTGATGACAATCCAGTTTCATTTTCATTTTCACACACCATTGAGAGTGCTAATTCTGATAAATGGTTAGATGCCATGAAAGATGAGTTGAAATATATGGAACATAATGAAGTCTGGGATCTTGTCGAATTACCCGAATCGTGTAAAAGAGTTGGGTGCAAATGGATATCTAGGACTAAGTGTCACTCTAATGGTAATATCGAAAGATATAAAGCTAGACTTGTTGCTAAAGGTTTTACTTAGAAAGACGGCATTGATTATAAGGAGACATTTTCTCCAGTATCCAAGAATGACTCACTCAGAATTATAATGGCTTTAGTAGCCCATTATGACTTAGAACTACATCAAATGGATGTGAAAACTGCCTTTCTAAATGGAAATTTAGATAAAGAAGTTTATATGGATCAGCCTAAAGGTTTTTTCAGTTGAAGGAAATGAACACATGGTGTGTAAATTAAAGAAATCAATATACGAACTTAAACAAGCCTTTCGTCAGTGGTATCTTAAGTTCAATGATATCATTACTTCCTTTGGGTTTAAAGAAACGTTGTTGATCAATGTTTTTTATTTTGTATATTGATGACATCTTGCTAGCTACTAATCATTTCAGTTTATTACATGAGATTAAGAAATTTCTCTCTAAAGATTTTTGAAATGAAAGATATAGGAGAGGCAACCTCTGTGATTGGAATTGAAATATTCCTAGATAGGTCACAAGGATTGTTAGGGTTGTCTCATAAAACATATATCAATAAAGTTTTAGAGATATTTAAGATGAAAAATTATTCAGCGAGTGTCATTCCAATTCAAAAATGAGACAAATTTAGTCTCATGCAATGTCCTAAGAACGAATTGGAACGCAAACAAATGGAAGCTATCCCTTATGCATCTCTTGTGGGAAGTTTAATGTATGCTTAGACTTGCACCAGACCAGACATTAGTTTTGCTGTCAGAATGCTGGGCAGGCATCAAAGTAACCCAGGACTTGATCATTGAAAAGTTGCAAAGAAAGTGTTGAGATACTTGCAAGGAACGAAAGACCGCATGCTCACTTATAGGAGATCTGATAACTTGGAAGTCATTGGATATTCGGATTCAAACTTTGCTGGATGTGTGGATACTAGAAAGTCCACATTTGGCTATTTATTCTTCTTAGCTGGAGGGGCTATATCATGGAAAAGTGCGAAGCAGTCAGTCATTGTTGCATCCACTATGGAAGCTGAGTTTGTGGCATGCTTTAAGGCCACGATTCAAGGAGATTGGCTGCAGAACTTTATTTCAGAGCTTGGAATTGTCGACAGTATTGCTAAGCCGTTGAAACTTTATTGTGACAATTCTGCAGCAGTCTTCTTTTCAAAGAACAACAAGTACTCTATAGGTGTTAAACACATGGAATTGAAGTAATTTGCCATTAAAGAAGAAGTTCAAAAACAAAAGGTGTCAATCGAGC
Source organism: Fraxinus excelsior (assembly GCA_019097785.1). Lineage (NCBI taxonomy): Eukaryota > Viridiplantae > Streptophyta > Magnoliopsida > Lamiales > Oleaceae > Fraxinus > Fraxinus excelsior. The sequence goes on along the minus strand of CM032643.1, from coordinate 4,520,464 downwards.
ATATTAACACCAATCTTATGATTGCAGATCCACTAACGAAAGGATTGCCACCGAAGACATTTAATGAACATGTCGAAAGAATGGGCATTATTGGAAATAATCATTGACATTGTGAAATTTATGTAATTGACACTTTGAGCTCGTTTATATATTGTTTTTGACAAAATATTATTCATATCATAATAGTTGGTATATATACATGAATGGATTATATGAATGCTGACAGGGACAGTCTTTTCAAAGACATTATTGAAATATAGTTATCGAACTTCTCATTGCATGTCATGTTAGGTAGGGCTAATATTGTAGTACATGGAAGGAATTATGTCGAAATAATGATGTAAAATCTCCATGACTCTTATTTAGTCTTTACTTAAGGATGATATATTAAGTGACCATTGTACGAGGGAATTTTAATTTGCACATTATGTTATAGACTACATAACGATGTAATATGACATGGATCAAGTGGGAGAATGTAAGACCTATTCATTTGGTCCAAGTAATATTATTATATAAATTAATTAATGATGGTTAATTTTTGATAAAATTTTATTGGTCCATTGAGAAGTGACACTGTGACAGTTTAATAACTGTTCACTTTGATGGAAAGTGAATAGTTTTCTTTTATGACCCATAACTTCAATGGAAAGTGAACAGTTTTCTTATGGCCATGAAACTGCATCTCTATGCCTATAAATATGAATGAAGCCCATCAAATAAAAAGTTCAATTACGGTGAGGAAAATAGAAAGAACAGTTTATAGATTTACTAGTTCCTATTTTGCAGGTTTAAAACTTTTCAATTACTATGGATCGAGGTATGTTTCTTGATCAATTAATCTATATGTGAAAATCATGAATTCTAAATATTTTGGTATTAATATTATAGAATTGCTTACATCAAATAGATGCTTCTAAGGATTAAGAAGTAGCAATTGACAATTCAACAAACTGCTGTTAATTTCTTGGTTAATTCATTGCAAATCTTTTCGCTTATTTGCTAGCGAATGTGCAATCCTCTTTGCTGTCAACAAGTCCGTTAAAAAAAGTTTCCAAAGTCTACTTGCATGAAAATAAGTTGTGAAAATCGGATAGTAGACCTCCTTTTGTTCTTCTTGTTGGCCATGTTTTTTTAACGGGAGTTTTGTAGGGAAGCTGTAGCCTGCAAGTATTCTTCTGTTTTATTAACTTATACTTGACTTAAATGAACTCTCGAATCCTAATTATTGTCCACGTGCAAAGCTCTTGGACCAAAATCTCATTAACGACAATTTAGGAATTTCAGACTTATAATTTCAATTTTGCCCTATTTTGTCTTTTAAGGAGCTGTTTAAGTTTTGCATTACAATTTAGGCTTATTAACACCAAACATTCTTACGTTTGGCGTTTAGTGTACAAAACGTCTATATATTTCAATTTTTTACATTTTCACCCTTATTTATACGTTTCATTGTGAAAAACGTCATTTTCATCAATTTTTATCCAATTTCTCAATAAAAAATCATGAAATGATAAACATATTCTTCTATTTAAATTTTAAAAAAAAAGAATAAATAAATAAATAATTGCAAACATAGGCTCAACTTTTTAAAAAAAAAAAACAAATAAGCCCCAAAACCAATTAAAATAAACCAAAACCAAACCCCAAACCCCAAGACCCAAACACCCCAACCCCAAAACCAATAACTTCTTCACCGCTACCTCCCATTTCGACCACCACCAACTCCAAACTGTCGACAACTTCTTTTGGGTAAAAATCAACACCAAGCAGCTTCCTCGCCTCACCATCATTTTGACCACCACTAATTCCTCCAAATTTGTAGCCAATCCTCGCACCAATACCCATCTTTGTCACTACCCACCAAATCACAGACGCTGAATTTTTCAACACCAGCCATCGACATCACCGCCCAAATCACACCTATCGTAACATCTTTCTCAAACAATCGCCCAGCTGTGCGACACCATCATCTTCTAAATTATAAGAATTGATTTCCCGATTTCTCCCAAACGCAAACATGCAAGAACTTATTCCGAAAATGGATTATAGGTAAAAATTATATCTACTTTCCATTTTATCACCGAATGGGCAAAAATTGCTCGGTGGGAGAAGACAGGTATCATCCCAATATTCGATCGGACAATTCTGCAAATTGAAGAACCACCCAAGTTTGAGCACAGAGTGTTGACGCCACCTTCGCTCTTGATAGGCCACTCGGATAATATGGAGGAGCGGAAGAAGCCAACAACAATTATCATGCTAAAGCTAAGGAAAAAAGAACTTGATAAATTGAAGGAGAAGGCCAATCAAGATACATCATAAGAGTAGTCTAAATTAAATTAAGAATTGATTTCTCAGTGAGCGGTGGGCGGGCGGTGAAGAAGTTTTTGGTTTTGGGGGAAAAATTTCAATTTTCTGATTTGGGGATAGGAGAAGAAGATAAGTTATTTTTGTTTTTGCAGTTTTGATTTTAAATTATTTGTTTGGAACTTATTTGTAATTTTTTTGAAAAAGTTGAGCCTATGTTTGCAATTAATTCTTTATTAATTCTTTTCTTTTTTGTTTTATTTAAATAAAAGGATTTATTGTCATTTCATGAACTTGTATTGAGAAATTAGATAAAAATTGATGAAATTAACGTTTTCCAAAATGAAAAGTGTAAATATGAGTGAAAATGCAAAACAGTGAAACGTATGAACGTTTTGCACACTTAAGGTCAAACGTATGGATATTTTGTGCTAATAAGCCTTACAATTTATATAAAAGAGAGAGCGATCAATTTATATAAAAGAGACAATGATCAGAGAAAATAGGATGTGCGATTTTCTCTTATAAATCTCTTCTTATCATAGTAAATTAAAGCAGCGGTGAAAGCTAACGTAGTCTCACATTGAGATGAACCTCTAAACTTTTCGCGTGTTTCCCTTTTTCTTTTTTTGTCTTTCTATAAATTAATTTCTCTAAAGGCTCTGTTTGATAGGTAATATTTTCCCTGGAAGTAGGAAAATATTTTCCTACTTCCACTTTTTGACTGTTTGATATGCTAAATTTTCCACGGAAAATGTTTTCCTCCCTTTTTCTAGGTACAACTCTTTGATGCACAAATGGTGGAAAATGTTTTCTCACCTATTAGGTGGGAAAATATTTTCCAACTTTTTTTTTTTTTTAGCAATGGCAACCAATTCTATCAACCATTGTAAAAAGAATTTTCATTTTTATTGACAATTTCTATGCAAAACAAAGTCAAACGAATATGGTAATTTTTTCTAATTGTTTAAAAAAATTTTTTTTTTTAATTTTTGGTAATTGGAACAAATTCTAAACCCAATAGTAGAAAATATTATCACTTTAATGGACAATTTCCATAAAAAAGGAAGTCAAACGAATTTCAAACTTTCAACATTTTCCATAGAAAATTATACCAATCAAACACACTTAATTACAATTCCCTGTAAAACAAGTTCTAGGCAAATATTTTTCCTGGAATTCGTTTTCTTTCCACCCTATTTTCCATGGTGCAATCAAACGGACCCTAAGTGAAATAGAATTATGATTTCTAATTCCCAACATCTCAATACCCAAGGTATTTCCATTGTGGAACTCATGGCAATTTTGAGTTTCCTTTGGCGAATTATTCGCATCCCGAATGTGGGTTGTTCAGGGTTGAGTGCGATGCTCATCCGTATCCAAAACTTTACATGGAAAATGAATAGTTTCCAGCATATGAAAATCTGACCAAGGAGTCTGCCAACGAAAGTATTGGTTCGAAATCCATTTCTTCAGCGTTCTTTACTTAATGAAAGATTTGATCATTCGTCAATGTCTCTATGCCAAATTCTCCTTTAATTCCGTTTACATTTCCCCAATATAGCGTGCTATGTTCATATGCGCCAAAGGTGTGAACTACAACGAGGAGATACCTAATTTCCCGGAAGATTTTAGGGATCACACGGATTGCAAGCCCTTCAATATATATTATCCTAATTCAACTAAATATCTTATATTAAATGTAATGTCATATCTTATAGAAGCCACACAGATTTCATTGATACCCAGTATTTTGGTCATTGTTTGATGTATATCAGATCAAAATGTAATGTCATCAAGAAATTATGTTAAATGAGCTTTCATAGCAGGATGGAGATAGGAAAAGATGGCATATACATTTTCTCACTTTCGTGTCCATTCAAACTTGGTTTCCTCCATCTTCGTGGCTCTGGATATTGAGCTTGTTCATATTTGTAGTTATGCTATCAACCGTTTCCCATATGCCCACTCATACATGTTGTTCTATCAAAAAACAAATTAACAACAATGATTATGATCACTTATTTTACCTAATATATTCTTTAAATTTACGTTAAAACTAATAGAACTTAGGCCATAGTGTGCGTTTGATTGCGAGATGAAATTCGTATGGAAGAAAAAAAAATTATTAATTAAATGTGCTTGATTAATTTAGTTTTCATTGTAGAAAACATTATATTTGTTTATTTTTTATTGGTGGGTAGATGAGAGAGAAGGGATACGTAAGAGAGAGAAAGAGTGAGTTTTCTGGAAATAAAAACCTCCTTTACTTAAAGAAAAGGGTAATTGGCGCAAAACGTCGCTACATATGACAGGTTTTGTGGAAAACGTCCCTACGTTTGATTTTTTGGTGTAGTACGTTCCTACATTTTCATTTTCTTGAGCAAAACATCATTTTCATCCATTTTTAACATAAAATGACAATTATACCCTCCTATATAAATAAAAGAAAGAAAAATAAAGAATAAATTGCAATATGCTCCTCAACTTTTTTTAAAAATGCTAATCAGTCCAAGATAATTGCAAGAAAATGGCTCACTTTATCATAATTACACCCAAGCCATCTCTGTCACCCCCGACTTCCACCTCCAAAAAACCATCATCCCGCCCCCTGGGCCACCGAGTATCACCACCACTGGTATCAGTCTCATCGGCCCAACAAATCCGACCACTATCCCCACCTCATGCCATCCCCAAATGCACCCCCATAGCCACAAAATCGGTCACCGTTCGCAACCAAAAAACTTGGCGACAACCATTCTTCTGATCACACTCATCACGCCCAACACATATCGGTCTCTTCTACACTCCAAGGCACATTCCACCATGGTTTCATATCATCAAATAGTGCAGCAATTCAAAATTTTCAGGCCCAAATTCCAGCACCTCACGTATGCGTATAAGTTCAGTGAATCCACCTCCAATTGACGGGCAAAGTGATGTTATTTTTACAAATCGGACCCAGTAAAACCTTCAGCATGTCAATACGATATGGGTAACTCCTCAATAGAATCGATTGATCCATTACTTGCTCCAATGTTTTGAATCAAAATCTGTCATATTTTTTCTTCTGTTGAAGTTCGAATTTGCTATCTATTGGTAGTGGATATGGACGTCGGTGATGTGGCTTACGATGATTGGTGGTGGTGATGATTGTAGTTGATTTTTTTAAGGAGAGAGATTAGAGATGAGAAGGTTCTGTCAGTTCGAAATGGTGGAGATGGATCTTGTGTGCAATTATGATAAAGTGAGCATTTTTCTTGCAATTATCTTGGATTGATTTGCATTTTAAAAAAAGTTGAGGAGCATATTGCAATTTATTCTTTATTCTTTATTTTTTTTTAATTTACATAGGAAGATATAATTGTCATTTTGTGTTAGAAATTTGTGAAAAAGACGTTTTACGCAAGAAAATACAAAAATAGGGACATACTACAACAAAAAATCAAATGTATGGACATTTTCCACAAAATCCGCCATAGGTAGGGACGTTTTGCGCCAATTACCCTAAAGAAAATATTTTATTTGTTTCCAAGGAAAATATAATCACGTAACCAAAAGTATAAAAATATTTTTCGTAGAAAAAATATCAATCAAATAGCATAAAAGTAGGGAATCAGGTGAAAAAATACATTTTCCGTAGAAAATATTGACAATCAAACGCACTCTTATTATAAGATTACAATTTCATGTTCCTAGGCATTGATCATAGCCCCTGTTTGATTTGGATAAAAATCAAACTTTCGTAAATTTTGATAAAAGTCAACGAAGTGCGTAATTGAAAAGTTAATAAAAATTTTGAGTCTCATAAAATATAAGATTGAAAATGAGTTTGAGTAACATAAGTTTTAAAAAATTAAAACTCCAGGTTATAAAAGTACAATCATGTTTGGTTTACACCAAAGTGTACACCAAGTTTGATAGCCATTCGACAATTTACAAAAAAAAAAGCAATTTTTTTTAAACAAAGCAAGTTGTACAAATGGCATTTCACATAAAAGTATTAGTCTGATAGATAATTCTATGAAATAAGCAGTAACGATAGACAATTCTGATGTTTCCTCGTAAATTCTTTTTTCAAGATTTCGCTGAAGTGACAACTGAAGAAGTATGGATCCTACAAATCTTTTCACTTTCTTATTTTTGTTTTTCGCATTAAAAAAACGCAAGTCATTGATGAGATTATTTTGATTTTGTAATACTATGTGAGTACTGTAAAAGCCACCGATCTAACCTTTATTTTTCCACCACAGTCTTGAAATTGTTTATGATTCGAAGGCCAGGCAGAGTAGGCTGACTGTTTCGAAAAGAACATTTTACAAACCTGGCCATCATCCGAATAATTCAATTCTCCTTGAATAATCTTTTCATGAGTAGGCAATATTATCACTGTATTATCTTCACTGGAATAATTTAAAAGGTGTTAGATATTCATCACATTCTATGGAACATACTAGAAATGATTTCACGTAATTTATGAATACCTTCATATGGATTAATCTATTCGTTTGGGGCCACCTGGGCACTGGACGAACAGTGGCGCCCATATTTTGTCCAAGGACCATGTGATCCTAGACGAATAGCACGACATCTGTTACGACACAGAAAACCACCAACAAAAGAAATCAAAGGAGAAACCAGCTGAAATTGTCTATAAATGTCAAGATGTAAGTCATATTTACTTTTAGTTTTTTATCAATGGAAATTCCCAAAATTCCCGTTCTCTTCTTCTTCTTCTTCAATTTAACAATCTCTACAATTGCAATTTCATTTTCTACCTTCAATTGAAGAATTTGACATGGTATCAGAGCTAATTTTAACTAAAATTCATCATCTATCATTTAGAAAATGGCAAATTTAGAAAGTCCCTCTTTAGAAAGTATCATTCCCTCGACTGATGATCCAACTAGTCAATACTATTTGCATCCGAATGATAATCCTGGCGCTCTAATCATTTCAGAGATTTTTAATGGACATAATTACACATCATGGAGTCATACAATATCCATGGCATTGAGTGTAAAGAATAAAACTAGATTTATCGATGGAACTTTGAAGCCCCCAAGTTCATCATCAGGTAATACATATAGCTACTGGCTTCGAGCAAATAATCTGGTACTTTCATCGTTATTGAATTCAATTAGTAAAGAAATTTGCCAAAGCCTGTTGTATATCACGTCTGTATATGAAGTCTGGAATGAGTTGAAAACCAAATACAGTAGAAGTGATGGACCTAGAGTATACCATTTAGAAAAATGCCTCATTGCTATTTCGCAAGGATCACAAAGTCTCACCATGTATTACAATTCATTCAAATCCATTTGAGAAGAATACATCAGCTACAGATCATTGCCAAAATGTAACTGTGGAAAACTATCCAATTGCACTTATGATATACTGAAGGCTATATCAGATACACAGCAAGTAGACGCAGTCATGAAGTTTCTTATAGGATTGAATGAATCATACTCTACACTACGAAGCCAGCTACAGCTTACTTCACCACTTCCATCATTGGCTCGAGTTTATGCCCTTATGCTTCAAGAAGAGAGTCAAAGGGACCTGCAGAATTATTCGATTTTAGAATCAGCAGCCATGACAACAAGACAGCCACATAGATCATTCAATAAACCTCCACCTTGGAAAGACAAACAGAAACCAAAATGCACTCACTGTGGATACTCCAATCATACTGTGGATAAATGCTTTCATCTTATAGGATTTTCCCCAGGCTGGAGAGGATCTAAGGACTGAAGGCATTGGTGAACAATCCTGCTGCATATGCTGTGAACGGAGATCAATCAGCAAAGGATGAGGGATTAGTGTCTCATTTAATCAGGACCTCTATAAGCAATTCCTGGCATTTGCTAAAACTCAACAAGCATCTCATCAGCCACCTAACTCAACAATCCAAACAGATGCTACCATCACTACAGGTATCTCTCTTTGCAATTCAACTTTTTCCAAATTCAAAACCATTACCTGGATAATCAATACCGGGGCTACAGATCATATGGTATGTTCCCCAACATTCTTATCCTCCATTGATTCAACTACAGCCACAAAGGTAAATTTACCAAATGCATCATCTGCTCCTGTTAGCCATATTGGAAAAGTAAAAATTGCTGAAAATTTGTTCCTTGAAAATGTCCTTTGTATGCCTAATTTTTCCTTCAATCTCTTATCAGTATCTAAACTAACTAAAGCTTCAAATATCCTTGTGGTTTTTTCTGCCTCTCATTGTTTTATACAGGATCCAGCCAGCAAGAGGATGACTGGTTTTGCTAGAGAAAAGGATGGACTGTATCATCTCATCCCAGCCCAAACCAACATTCAATACTCACTTGCTCTCAACCATTCCACAGCATATGTTACTTCTCCTATCAATTTCAAACTTTGGCATTGTAGGCTTGGACATATTTCCTGTATTAGAATGTCCAAGATTTCTTTTATTTCTTCTCAGATTTCTTGTAAAGATTTGAATAAATGTGAAGTTTGTCCTTTAGCGAAGCAGAAAAAATTATCATTCCCAATTAGCAATTCAATTTCAACTGGAATCTTTGATTTAGTGCATTGTGATATATGGGGTCCATTTCATGTTCCTTCCTGTGATGGTTACAGATTTTTCCTTACCATAGTTGATGACTATTCCAAATGCACTTGGGTTTACATGATGCAATCAAAGGCTGAAACCCGTAGCCTTCTAAAAACATTTCATCAAATGGTTCTCACATAATTCCAAACCAAAATTAAAGCTTTTCGAACTGATAATGGAGATGAGTTCCTCATGAATGAATTTTCCAATTTACATGGCATTCTCCACCAAAAAAGCTGTGTTGAATCCCCACAGCAAAATGGTACTGTTGAAAGAAAATGCCAATTCATTTTACAAGTTGCCAGGGCACTACTTTTTCAATCAAATGTGCCTCTCATTTTCTGGAGTGACTGCATCCTCACTGCAGTACATATCATTAACAGAATTCCGTCTCCATTTCTTGACAATAAGACCCCATATGAGATACTTTTCCAGAAACCAGCAACTTATACTCACCTTCGAACATTTGGGTGTCTATGTTTTGCAAGCACTCTCACTAGTCATAGAGACAAATTTTCCCCTCGTGCATCGAAGTGCATTTTCCTTGGCTATCCACTTGGTTCCAAAGGATATACGGTTTATGACCTTGAAAGACACAAAACATTTATAAGCCGAAATGTTATTTTTCATGAGCTATCCTTTCCCTATAAGTATTATCCACATCACCTCCAGATGATCCTCGTATTTTTCCAATCCATGAACCTTCCTTTGACTTATCTTACCATCCTCCCTCACATGCTATTCAATCTTCAGAAATCGACAGGAGGCAAACAGATATTAACTCTGTATGAGAAACCAGTTGTCCTAATCTTCCCTCTTCTTCACTAGACTCTATACATGTTGTTCATCAACATGTGACCAGGAAGTCTAGTCGCCAAAAGCATCCATCTTCATACCTAAATGATTATCAATGCAATGTGCCTTCCACCTCAATAGCAATCCAGTCATCAATCATGCTAGCAGGACCTCCCACCTCTGGTAAGCCTTTTTCCATTTCTAGTTTTTTATCCTATGACAGAGTTAGCCCCAAACACAGAACCTTTACTACATCTATATCAAATGTCTATGAACCAAAATTTTTTAAACAGGCCATTAAATTTCCACACTGGCAAGCTGCCATTGATAGTGAAATAAAGGCCCTTGAAGCAAACAACACTTGGACCCTCACTCCTCTGCCGCCTAATAAACACACAATTGGTTGTAATTACAAGGCTAAATTCAAAGCTGATGGCTCTGTTGAGATGTATAAAGCTCGTCTAGTTGCCAAGGGTTATACTCAACAAGAAGGCTTGGACTTCTTTGACACATTTTCTCCTGTGGAAAAACTTACTTCCATCCGTGTTCTCTTGGCTGTTGCAGCAGTCAATAATTGGTTCCTTCATGAGTTAGATATCAACAACGCTTTTCTCCATGGTGATCTCCATGAAGAGGTATACATGGACATGCCTCAAGGTTATCCTAGTCGTGACCCATCACTTGTTTGCAAACTGAACAAAAGCCTCTATGGCCTCAAACAAGCGTCACGCCATGGTTCGCAAAATTAACTTCCAGCCTTATCTCATATGGTTTCCATCAGTCTAACTCTGATTCATCATTATTTTTAAAGTCTACTGATGATTCTTTCCTAATTTTATTGGTTTATGTCGATGATATCCTTCTTGCAAGCAATAATCTTGGTGAAATTCAGATCCTCAAGAAGTTCCTAGATGATCAATTCACAATTAAAGATCTGGGGAGAAATAAAGTATATTCTTGGCTTAGAAGTAGCTCGAAGCCGACAGGGTATAAGTCTTTGTCAAAGAAAATATGTCTTGGATATACTTAAGGATTGTGGATTTTTTGGTTGTAAGCCAGTAGCCTTTCCTATGGAGTCTTCCCTTAAACTCACAGCAAAGGTTAATGACTTATTACCTGATCCTACAATCTATCGAAGACTCATTGGCAGGCTCATTTATCTCACTATTACTAGGCCTGATTTGTCCTACTCAATCCAAGTCCTAAGTCAGTACATGTCTAAACTTGCTCAGTCCCATCTTCATGCTGCTCACAAAGTTCTCAGATATATTAAGGCAACACCTGCTCAGGGCCATTTCTTTTCCTCTAAATCTGCCCTTCACCTGAAAGCATACAGTAACAGTGATTGGGCTGGATGCCTTGACACAAGGCGAAGCATTACTAGATTTGCCATTTTCCTTGGGGACTCCTTAATTTTTTGGAAGTCTAAGAAACAATCCACAATGAGTCTATCTTTTGCTGAAGCTGAATATCGAGCTTTAGTATCTACGACCTGTGAAATCCAATGGCTGATCTACCTTCTACATGATTTGGCTATTACTCATTCTCAACCAGCACTATTATATACTGATAGTAAATCAGCTCTATCTACTGCCACTAATCCTATCTTACATGAGAAAACTAAACACATTCAAATCGATTGTCACATCATTCGAGAGAACGTGCACTCTGGCCTAATCAAGATCATTCATGTTCCTTCTCATCATCAACTTGCAGACAACTTCACCAAGACCCTTGGATCTACCCTGTTTCATTCTCTAATCTCCAAGATGGGCATTTTGAACGTCCATGCCCCTTTTGAGGGGGGCTGTTACGACACAAAAAACCACCAACAAAGGAAATCAGAGGATAAACCAGCTGGAGGCAAAACTACTTCGGTTGACATTGTTAATTAGTTGGATAGTTAATGCAGTTAGCTTTAGGTTGTCAGAGTTACTCAGTTAGCTTAAATTGTCTATAAATGTCAAGATGTAAGTGATATTTACTTCAAGTTTTTGATCAATGGAAATTCCCAAAATTCCCGTTCTCTTCTTCTTCTTCAATTCTACAATCTCTGCAATTGCAATTTCATTTTCTACCTTCAATTGAAGAATTTGACAACATCGTTCATATTCACCAACTTGTAGTTCAAAGGCAATTTCTTCTTTTCCTTTCTCATTTAGTTTTGCATTTTTAAATTTATTTATTTGAAGGCAGAAACGTTGAGTTATCATTTTGGTATTTATAAAGATGGTTAAATTACGATCTTTAGTCAACTAATGAATTTTTGGATAGAAGCCATCCAAAAGTCCTACTACACATTTTTTAAAAGGTTTGAGATATATTTGTTACAATTTAAAGATTTAGTACTGTACTGTACTTTTTTAAAAGTTTGGGACATCCGGTGCAATTTTCTTTAAATATTCACTGCTAAGTCATTGCTTTTTCCAAGTTTGTCTTTCAGCAAGGTAGTCTATAGTGGTTAAGTGATCTCAATTTAAATCAGAATCTAAACCATTCCCAGAGCACTAAATTTGTTTGAATTACGTAAAAGTGATTTTCTTTTGGTATAACAGGCAATTTATAAAAAAATCTTAAGACTCCATGTTGGAATATTCCATCCTCCAGCTCACCTTCTTCCAGATCCTTCTAATCCAGCAGATCACACGATTCAGCAGCTCATCTCACATGCTCACCAGCACATGCTACTTATTCTAGATTGTTCTTATGTTTGTTAGTTTGTTAGAAGTTTTCTCTATAAATATAGCAATGTAATCACAATATCAATTGAGCTTTTGATGAATAATAAGTGTTCTTCATATCCTCTTCATCAAGTTCCTTCAATATAGTTTCTATATTGAATTCTATCTTTTAATTTCTTAATACTCCAGATAAACTTTATTTCACTACTGTGTGAAGTCAAATGTTCATATCTTTGTAAAGATTTTTAATGCAGGAGAGAGTATACTGATAAAAAAGAATTCCTGTCTTGTTTTATTATGTTTGCTTAAACTCTAACCTGCGTTTTGACTTCAGATGCAAAAAATGTTATATTGAAAATGATTTTCATTGCAGCTAACTCTCTCTAATTTCAATTCCATTTCTTCTGTTCTTCAATATATAAATGTAGATGCTGTTACTCTTTATAGCTGTTCTGGCTGCTGCAGTCATCATCTTCTCCTCAATCTTGTTCATTTTCACCAGGACGAAATTGATGGGAAAAATGCAAAATGACAAGGACATTGAACTCTTCCTCGAGAACCATGGGAATCTTGTACCAAGAAGACACAAATACTCAGATCTCAAGAAAATGACCAACTCATTTGGTTATAAATTAGGAGAAGGGGGATTTGCTAGCATGTATAAAGGAAAGTTACCTGATGGCCATCCTGTAGCCAGTGGCGGAGCCAGCCCGTTGGAGTTGGAGGTCCTAGAGATGAAGGGGTGGGGGCCCACAAGGGTTCGGAGGCAGTACCCCCGAAATTTTATTTTATTTTTTTTTTTTTTTTTTTGTATACATTATTAACTAAAAAGACAAAGAAATGTGTAAAAGAAAGTACAAAAAAGATATTTTGAGATAAGATAAATTAACACAAAAATCGGGACATCTTCATTACTAAAACATTTCCCGCTCCACTACATTTTGAGAGCAATCATCACTTTGGGAACATAATTGTTGTTGCTTGGTATTTACAAAATCATTGGATCTTTGATGCCCCTAATAAATGCATAAACCTTCATCATGTATAAAAGATTATCTTATCTCAAAATTTTAAAAATAAAATTTTAAAATAAAATAAAAATTGTCAAAAAATTGGGGGGGGGGGGGGGGCGTCCGGGTCCCCCCTAGGACCCCCTTACCTCCGCCCCTACTTGTAGCAGTAAAGATTTTGAAAGAATCGTAAGGAAATGGTGAAGGATTTATCAATGAAGTTGCAAGTATAAGTAAAACTTCCCACGTTAACGTTGTCCCTCTTCTTGGATTTTGCTATGAGGGTTCCAGAAGAGCTCTCGTTTACGAGTTCATGCCAAATGGATCTATTGAGAAGTTCATATTCAGTAATAGCTCCTTAGCAGAAGGGCGATTAGGGTATGAAAAATTGTTAGAAATTGCAGTTGGCATTGCTTGAAAAAAAAAAAAAAAAAAAAGAATACTTGCATCAAGGTTATACACATATCTTGCAATTTGACATAAAGCCTCACTATATTCTTCTTCATGGAGACTTCAAGCCTAAAATATCGGATTTTGGCCTTGCTAAACTTTACCCTGATAGATCGAGTGTGGTGTCCATGCTTGGAGCAAGAGGAACACTAGGGTGCATATCTCCAGAATTAGTTTCTAGAAATGTCGGAGAAGTTTCCCACAAATCAGATGTCTATAGCTATGGTGTTATATTCAATATTGTAATTGACAATTTTGTGAACAAAAATAAGTTAATTGAACATGTGTAAAAGTCAAGGATTGAAGTACAATTTTGTATAGTTGAGTTAGGTAGTCTAAGGTTTGAGTTCGAATTTGAAAACAAGGAAGAAGTAGCGCCGGAATTTCGCTAGCTTCACACCTAGCTTGAAATCACTTGAGTGATAGAAACGGAACCATTGTTGTTCGCTTCTCACCCAGCGTCGCTCGAGCGAGATACCCTTGGCTCGAGCAACAAGTCCCAGTCACTCGAGCAACATTGTTACACGGCTAACCCTAGTTCGCGATTTTTGAGAGTTTTACACATCTTATACTACTCATACATTTCCAACTATAAATACAGGTGCTTTTGCATGCACGAAAAAGTGTGGTTGTCTCATTATGCCTCATTGGTATAACATATTCATATCATCTTTTAAGAAATCCAAGAACACAATTTATTGGTGGAATTATTCATATCATTCTTGAGATCCGGTAACCAAGTTTTGGGAAAACATCAAGGTTCAAGAATCTAAAACACCTAATTTCCTTAACACTTTAAGGAATGCACTCTCTCGGTCAGGTATTGGGAGAGGTAGACTGCAAACACGGGAAAAGCACAAGAATTGAAGATTCTTGGAATTCCACTTGGAAGAGACAATTATATAAGATCGGGAAACTGGTAGGTATAGCAGATATTGGAGATTACAGGAATTACAATAGCGGGAATTAGTGGAATTTGTTAGGTTGATAGCAGACTGTAATCTATATTATCTATAGTGAAAGTAATTGACTTGATCCCGGAGTTTTTTCTACATTGGGTTTCTCCGTCAACAAGTAGTGGTGTTCTTTATTGCTTTTCATTTTACAAACTATGGTATTCAAACATAGGAAAATTGGACATGTATGCCTAATCATTTAGAAATTATTAAAAAGTAACATATTGCTTTTAATAGAATAATTTCGCACGTAGGATCAAAACTAAAAATGGATAATTATAATCATTCAGTAACTTAGTAGCCGTTAATTTGGTAATCCGTAATTTTCATATGAAACGATGGTTTTGGAAATAGCCGGAGAGGAGAAATGTTGATGTTCAAGCTGATCATTCAAGTGAGGTATATTCCCCTCATTGTATAAGCGCCTCGAACAAAATGTTAAACTCAATCTTAACCGAGTTGCAAATGAAGATGAACATTTGAAGATGAGGAAAATGGTAATAGTTGGCTTATGGTGCATACAAACTGATCCTACAATTAGGCCACTGATAAGAATGTAAAATGCATATTTTTCCCTATTTATTTTATGCGCTCGTATGTTTATTTTGTGCCAAAATGTACTCATTACGCTCATATTTTGATTTAGGTGACAATTCTATGGATATGGCGTAATTTGGAAGAAATATGTGAAAAAGGACCAAAACGGAAGAAAGTGAAAGTTCAAGGACTAAAGTACAAATATTCTAAACTTGTTTCTAACCTTGTGATGAAGATTCGAGAGTGTTAAAGGTCAATTGGATGAAAAAAGGATTCAAAGGGATGAAATATGGCCAAGATATTTTCACAGATCAACTTTCAAGCTGAAAAGTTTTGCATCGATTTTCAGTCTCATATTGAGACCAATTTTAGACATGGTAAACGATCAAATTTTAAGATGGTCTCTGAATAAAAGTTTTAGCCCTTTGAGTTATCTTTATAATACATCTTGAATCGCTTCAATCGGATATCGCTAAAAGAAGTTATGGCCAAAATACTGAACACTGTCCGGAGGAAGTTTCGTAAAACCATGCGGCCGCAAGCCTTTAATTTCATGCGGCCGCACATACCATTCCCGAGAGTTAAAGTGTTGATTTCACTTGTTCCTTGCGGTCGCAAGCCTCTAAACCATGCGGCCGCATGGTTCATTTCCGGGACGAAAATTCTGGTTTCCTAATTTCAATCAAACACTTATGGAAACAAATATGTCTACACTTTATAAACCCTAGAACACAACCACAACGTGGAGAACGCCTCCCAACTCTATTCTTCTCTATTTTTCTCTTATATTTTTACACTTAGTCGAAGGAGATTGAAGCCTCGGAATCACATATTGTGAGATCTAAATGATTTTTCTTAATTTAATTCATGTTTTTGAGTATTGAATGTTCTTCTGCACTTATTTTCATGATTGTTATGTTTAATTGCTAGGAGGCCTACTAGTTTATTATTCGTTGCAATCTACCGCTGAGTTAAATATCAAATCCGTAATTGTTTGATCCATTTAACTTGTGATGCACTAGGATTTGATGATTTTCTGCGATAGAGGTTATTGAATTTTAAGAAGAATGTTTAAATAGATTGAATGCAACCGCTGGTGTTTGTATTATCTAGTTCATCAATTTCTCTATTGTTTAAAACTGTTATTAAATTGAATCTTGAGCGCTGGTCTGGGGTTATTTAATAATTAGGGTTAATTAGAACGCTGGTTTCTAACTAACTAAAATTAAGGAGAAATAGGAAAATTATTCCAACGGTGAATATTCAAGATATGAATTGAATTATCCTTGCATCTATGATCAGTTGTGGATTTTCGAAGGTGGATATTGACTTGGACCAATGTTAGTCTTTTGATTGTTTTCGTTAATTTAGTTTTCATTGTTATTAATTGTGTTATTTACAATTGTTTGCATACAAAAACCCCCTCAATCATTGTACGGAGCATAAAACTATTGAATTACACACTCTTCGTGGGATCGACCCTTACTTCCACTACTATATTAGTTTTAGAGGTTTAAGGATTATTTTTGGGTGCATACGACAGCACACCAAATTTTGGCGTCATTGCCGGGGAGTGGTGTTAATTTATTTTTGTGCTTCTTTAGTTATTTATTTTATTTTGAAAAAAAAAATCAAAAAATCATAATTTTTAGGTTTTTAGGCAATTTATTGTTTTTAGGAATTTTAACGTAGAATTTTATTTATTTTTCTTACTCTAGTTTATTTTTTAACTTGTTTTTCATATTTTTTTTAGTTTCCTTGATAGTTTATACCCATAACTCGATCTACAACTCAAGAAACTTGATTGCAAATATGGCTGCCAATTCTCAACAATTTGGCGCCAGATTTGATCCCCCTTCTAGACAAGTTAATGAGGTAAATGTTTCATCCATTGAACAACAACTTGCGAGTCTAACTACTCTTATTTGTCAAATGGCTGTAGGTACTATGCAAGCAACAAAGACTTGTGGAATTTGTTCATTTGTAGGTCATCCAACTGATATGTGTCTAACACTTCAAGAAGAATCCGTTGAACACGTAAATGCAACTGGTAGCTTCCCTGGACAACAACAGAGGAATTATAATCCCTATTTAAACACGTACATCAAGGATGGAGGGATCATCCAAATCTTAGTTATGGGAATCGACAAGTGAATCAACCTATGAATCAAAATTGACAGAATTTCCAGCAATATAATCAGCCATACCCTCATAAACATCAACATGGCCAAACTTCTAACTCTAGTATGTCTTTAGAAGATCTTGTTAAATCTCTTGCCACTAACACTTTACAATTTCAACAGGAGAGAAGGGCTAGCATTCAATGGTTGGAAAATCAAATGGGTCAAATGGCTAACGCGGTCAGTAGGTTGGAGTCACAGAATTCAGGAAAACTACCCTCTCAAATAATGGTGAATCCAAAAGAAAATGTGAGCGTAATCATCCTGAGAAGTGGTGAAAATGTTGAGATTCCGGTAAAGGCATCCCCTAAGCCATTGGAGCAAGAAGAGGAAGAAAAAGAGGTTGCAAACAAGACTATCACCAATGATACTGAGGTGACTGAGCATAAGTTTTTACCTTTCTCTGATTATAAACCAATACCTCCTTTTCCTCAAGCTTTAGTAGGATCTAGAAAATATGAACGAGATCATGATGAGCTGCATGAAATTTTTAGTACATGTGAGGTAAATATTCCACTTTTAGATATATTTAAACAAGTGCCTCGTTATGCTAAATTTTTGAAACACTTGTGCACAAGTAAAAGGAAACAGAAATTGAAGGGGATTGAAACGGTAAAAGTTGGATAACATGTATCTGCAATAATTCAAAAGAAACTTCCTGCAAAGTGCACGAATCCAAGTATGTTCACTATCCCTTGCATGATAGGCAATACTAAGTTTGAGAAGGTCATATTAGATTTCGGAGCATCTATTAATGTCATGCCATATTCTGTATACACTTCCTTGAAATTAGGACCTTTAATTGACACTGGTGTGATAATTCAACTAGCTGATAAATCTAATGTCTATCCTAAAGGGGTAGTTGAGGATGTTCTCGTGAAAGTTAATGAGTTGATTTTTCCTGTTGATTTTTATGTGCTTGACATGGGCAGTAGTAATCAAACTCTCCCTATTTTGTTGGGAAGACCGTTCTTAAGGACATCCAAAACTACAATGGATTTTGATAATGGCACATTGACCATGGGATTTGATGATAAAACTATTACACTTAATATTTATGATTCCATGAAACATCCATGTAATAATAACCATGTTCATTTTATTGATGTGATTGATCAATTAGCATAGGATGTTTTCGAATTTGTTGCTACAAAAGAAAGGGAAGCTGTCAATATTAAGCATCTTAGGAAGGAAAAAGAGGAGCTGGCCTTAAACACTGAGTTACAAAGAACTGTGGCATCATTAAATAATCTTCCAGAGTCAGGTAATAGTTCTTGTTTTGTATTACCAATTTCTAATGAGAAGCCTCTACTTTCTATTTTGCAGACTCTCATTTCGGATTTGAAGTCTCACCTCAATCACTACAAGTATTTATTCCATGGAGGTGGAGGAACATTGTCAGTTATCATTCCCATTGGACTTGTTACACCGCAAGGATCGAAACCAACCATGATAGACCCAGGCTAAATAAGGAAACTTTGAGTCGAGCCAAAGACGATAAACAAAGGCGCTACTTGGGAGGCAACCCAAGGGAAGTTCATTCCTTTATCTTTTTATTTTTATTTTCATTTTTCGCATTCCATTTTTTTTATTTTAGTTATCTTTGTTATTTTCTTTGCATTGCACCTTACATTGGGGACAATGTAAGTCTTAAGTGTGGGGGAGGGATTTAGATTTAAGTTGCATTTATATTGAGTGAGTTAATTTTTTTTAAAAGAAAACACAAATGTGCATGATTTTTCAAGAAGAGAAGTTGAGGTTAAAAGATTTTTGGTTGTGTATGCTATTTGCTGGAATTAGTTAGGCTTTTGAAGAACTCATAACATGATTGAATGAATGATCTTCCAACTTATAGTTGATTAGTGGAGTTATTTTCTTTGAAAATGGTAGTAACTAAATTCTGTAGACAAAAGCCAGTGAGATTTTTGAGCCTTTAGACTGATACATCCATAACAGTCTCATTATTTCTTTTCATGTGTGATATTCTTCCATAGTTTTGTTTCTCTAGAACTTGCATTGATTCTCTTCAAGATCACATTGATACATGAATGCACGAACATGATTAAGGCCATCTTTGTTGCATAAATGAGCTTCATTAGCCAAATAGCCGACCCTGTAATTGAATTTTCCATTGTTGAGCCCATTTGAGCCTTATTGCCTTTTCTTTGTATAAACTCACATTACAAGCTTTAAACTGAAAAAACAATATCTTTACTCAAGCCTTAGAGCTAGTGGAGTATTGTTGAATGTCATGAGAAGTGTGGGTATGCAAGAAAATAAGTGTGGGGGTATCAAGATTTATGGCAGTGCTATTATTGGTGAATTGGAACAAATTTTCTATGTCAATTCAAGGAGTTTCAGTATTGGTGTATAATTTGGAGTTTACATTGTGCAAGAAAAATACAAGAAGAAGGAGGAAAAAATGAATGAGTGAAGAAAAAGAAAATAAGTGATGAAGGAGAGTGATTTTAATGTGAAAAAATTTATATTCATAACTCTTCCTACATCTCAAAAAAGAGTTCGATTTGTGTGGGATAGATGAAAAAATGATGAAACTATCATGTGGAGTGGTTGGTTTACATGTCTTATGTATATGTTTGAGCTAAGTCTATTTATCTTTACTCCACTAGTTTCGATGGCTCTTGAGTCACATACCCAAATATTTCCCACCTTGACCATAAGCCACATTACAACCTTTGAAAAGTCCTTATGATTCTTGTAAAGCATGTGATCTAAGTGTTGGCGAATGAGAAGATATGCAAGCATATGGTAGAACATCTCCATTGGAATGAATTTGAGCGAAACACTTACCCTTTTAAACACATGAAAGTTGAGTGCTTATATCCGTGAGGGTCTACATGTTTAGTTTACTCCATCTTCATGTGGAAATGCTTGCTAATTGATTATGAGTTGTTTGGAATGTTTATTCATGATATTTTATGTGTTTTGGAAAAAGCTTGATGGCTCTATGTTCTTGGCATTATGACCTAGTGTTTTGGGGAATTAAATTTGAGTTTTGCCCGAGGACGAGCAAAAGCTAAGTGTGGGGGAATTTGATAAGAATGTAAAATACATATTTTTCCATCTTTATTTTATGCGTTCGTATGTTTATTTTGTGCCAAAATGTACTCATTACGCTCATATTTTGATTTAGGTGACAATTCTATGGATATGGCGTAATTTAGAAGAAATATGTGAAAAAGGACCAAAACGGAAGAAAGTGAAAGTTCAAGGACTAAGTACAAATATTCTAAACTTGTTTCTAACCTTGTGATGAAGATTCGAGAGTGTTAGAGGTCAATTGGATGAAAAAATGATTCAAATGGATGAAATATGGCCAAGATATTTTCACAGATCAACTTTCAAGCTGAAAAGTTTTGCATCGATTTTCAGCCTCATATTGAGACCACTTTTGGACATGGTAAACGATCGAATTTGAAGATGGTCTCTAAATAAAAGTTTTAGCCCTTTGAGTTATATTTACAAGGCATCTTGAATCGCTTCAATCGGATATCGCTAAAAGAAGTTATGGCCAAAATACTGAACACTGTCCGGAGGAAGTTTCGTAAAACCATGCGGCCGCAAGCCTTTAATTCCATGCGGCCGCACATACCATTCCCGAGAGTTAAAGTGTTGATTTCACTTGTTCCTTGCAGCCGCAAGCCTCTAAACCATGCGGCCGCATGGTTCATTTCCGAGACGAAAATTCTGGTTTCCTAATTTCAATCAAACACTTATGGAAACAAATATGTCTACACTTTATAAACCCTATAACACAACCAGAACGTGGAGAACGCCTCCCAACTATATTCTTCTCTATTTTTCTCTTATATTCATGAATTGTAACTAAACTTTTACACTTGGTCGAAGGAGATTGAAGCCTCGGAACCACATATTGTGAGATCTAAATGGTTTTTCTTAATTTAATTCATGTTTTTGAGTATTGAATGTTCTTCTGCACTTATTTTCATGATTGTTATGTTTAATTGCTAGGAGACCTACTAGTTTATTATTCGTTGCAATCTACCGCTGAGTTAAATATCAAATCCGTAATTGTTTGATCCCTTTAACTTGCGATGCACTAGGATTTGATGATTTGCTGCGATAGGGGTTATTGAATTTTAAGAAGAATGTTTAAATAGATTGAATGGAACCGCTGGTGTTTGTGTTATCTAGTTCATCGATTTCTCTATTGTTTAAAGCTGTTATTAAATTGAATCTTGAGCGCTGGTCTAAGGTTATTTAATAATTAGGGTAAATTAGAACGCTGGTTTCTAACTAACTAAAACTAAGGAGAAATAGGAAAATTATTCCAACGGTGAATATTCAAGATATGAATTGAATTATCCTTGCATCTATGATCAGTTGTGGATTTCCGAAGGTGGATATTGACTTGGACCAAGGTTAGTGTTTTGATTGTTTTCGTTAATTTAGTTTTCATTGTTATTAATTGCGTTATTTACAATTGTTTGCATACAAAAACCCCTCAATCGTTGTTCGGAACATAAAATATTAAATTTCACACTCTTCGTGGGATCGACCCCTAATTCCACTACTACATTAGTTTTAGAGGTTTAAGCACACCAGCCACCAATGATCAGGGCTGTAGAAATGCTAGAAGGAAACATCGAATCTCTGCAAATCCACCTAAACCCTACTTCTCTTCACCACCAAGAGCTGCAGCAAATTCTTTAATTTCTGAGTTATTACTCACTTCCTCTGATGTTAATGAAGTTAACCGATGACTCCATTGATGTTTTCTGGAATCCTATGGTGTTTGGAGGCTCCTAGTGACCATGCATATAAACATTCATTTTTATTTTTATTTATTTATTTATTTATTTTTGTAGATGTAATTGCAATTTTTAAGCTGTTAATGTTAATATCTTGTTTCAATGTCAAATTTCACTTTTGTGTAAAACCAAATTAACTTAAGACATTAAAGCTCCCTTTAGTTTGTCTATTTTCATTGTTAGCTAGCTAGTGGTAATTCAAAAACAATCTACATAGTGTAATCTACTTTCAGAGTTATGTTCATTGCCTTTTGTTGCTGATAGAAAAAAATGCTCCTCTATTTTGATTTTGAGGGCTCATGCTGGGGGGAATTTTTTTTTTTTTAAATATTTTATACATGGGGTCCACTCTATGTGAGTGGGAATTCAAATTTCTGGTAAAATTATGGTAAAATTTTTCTGTACTTGAATCATTTTTGAAGCTCACCTCATGTTACAACGATCAGTATGCTATTTCTTGTAATTTTTCATAGTTTATATTGCAAAATGTTGGGCATATAGAGGTTTATGTTATTAGATGTTATACCCATAAAATATTGGGCAACTTACAAAAATACCCCTAAAATTAAGTGTCTTTTGAAAAATCATATAAAATATATTTTGGAAGTAAAAAAATACAGTGTAAAATCAATTGTCGCTTTTTTTTTTTAATAGAAGAAGTGACACAAAAAAAAAGTGACACTGAAAAAGTGATATTAAAAAATGACATACAATGTCACTCTTATTAAAAATTGATGTTTGTCATTAAAACAGTGATAGAAATCAAGAATGTGGTTGAAAAAAGTGATAAACACTAAAAAAAGTGATAAAATTCAAAAAAGTGACACAGATTAAAAGAAGTTATACACATTAAAAAAAACGACAAACACTCAAAAAGTGACAATTTAAAAGAGTTTCAAACACTTAAGAAAGTGACAAAAAAATTTTAAAAAAAGTGACCACTAATTAAACCTTTTTTAAAATGTTACTTTTTATTAAAATGTATACAACTTTTATAAAAAAAAATGATGTTTTTCATGCAAAAAAGTAATATAAATTTCAAGAAAGTGATGAAAAAAAATGACATACATTAAAGAAAAAAATGTGACAAAAATTCAAAAAAGTAACAAACATTAAAAAGTGTCAAAGATTAAAAAAAGTGACAAACATTGACAAAGATTAAAAAAGTGGCAAACATTAAAAAAAGTGACAAATACTAATAAAAGTGACAAAATTTAAAAAAAAAATGACAAAACATCAATTAAAACATTGGAATGAATTCAATAAAGTGACATAAGTGGCATTTGTTGCATGATTGTTATTCATTGGAATCAATTCAATAAATTGACAAAAAAAAGTGACATAATGAAAGTATGATA
This sequence comes from Fraxinus excelsior, assembly GCA_019097785.1. NCBI lineage: Eukaryota > Viridiplantae > Streptophyta > Magnoliopsida > Lamiales > Oleaceae > Fraxinus > Fraxinus excelsior. The sequence goes on along the minus strand of CM032643.1, from coordinate 4,496,799 downwards.
AGGTGACATTGGTGCATAATTGTGATCTCATTCTTGTATTATCATGCACAGATTTGCCAACACAAGGGTAAGTGAGGCGCCAGGGGTATATCTCTAACAACGAATGCTCAAGCCTCAGCCCAATGTCACTCGAGCAACAACAGCAGCAATGTAAATTACTGGTAATAGATAACAGTAAGATGCCTACAGCTCAACGGACATCACCATTCACAAGTATATAACCTCACTATGTAAATTGTTATTCCTTTTCAACAATGATTTTCATTGTCCAAATTAAGTCTCTTCAGTGACTTCCCAGTATACCTCACATGTGGCTAGTGGTAACAATGTAACTAATGCCACTTGTCTTTTGTCCTTGACCAAATAGAGTAGAAAATTAGCAATATCAGCATATATTGTATCGGAAGTAACAGCATAGCCACTGCATTTAAGTACCGTGCATCAATATAAGTATTTAGAACAAAGTATCTGCTTCAACTTCCCGGTGAGCAAAATCAAAAAATAATCCAATTTTCAATCTTATTATAGCGACTGCAATGCACCATCCATACACAAACATCAGGTTCAGTATCTCATTCCATCAATTCGGAACCTCAGCCTACTTTTCAAATTAGAAAATCAACTTAAAATTACATATTAATCAAAACTCAGAACATGAACAATAATAATAAACAGAGTTGCATAATATACACAAATCAATTTAAAAACTAAAAGAAATCCTATGTATCTTCAGTAACAAAGCCACGAAGAGTCTGCTTGTTAACAAGCAACAACCATTTGAGCGCCAACATAACTAATAGTCACCCAATGTCACTTTTTTTATTTGTTCTGGAAAAGTAGTCCAGCATCCAAGCCAGCTAAAAATATATCCATCATAACGGGTGGTAGGAACATCTACGTAACTTCATATGTAAACAAAAATGCAGATATATTCCACGGATTTCAAATTTCAAGTGTAATTGAACAACAACAGGTCACTAAAGCTGGAATTTTCCAAGAATCACCAAAATTAATGTTATCTGATATGAGCTCAATGGTTGGGGCTCCGAAATGAAAACACCACCATGCGCATAGTTGTGTAGTTAAGATAACCAGGAAAAGCAAATCAATAAGAAATCAATAAACTCTACCAGTTGAAAAAGCTTTCAGACTTTTCAAAACAAAGTGATTAGTCCATCACCCCCAGTTTAAATGTATAAATTTTGTCATGTTAAAACTGGAAAATGAGAACAAAAGGGTAATTGGTGCAAAATGTCCCTACCTCTTAAGGTTTTTGTAGAAAACGTCCATACCTTTCATTTTTTGACGCGGAACGTCCTTAGCTTTCACATTCTTTGTGCTGAACGTCATTTTTACCAATTTTAACATAAATTGACCATTATTCCATCCTATATAAATAAAACAAAAAATAAAATAAAATAAAGATTAAATAACAATTTGCTCCTAAACTGTTTTAAAAATGCAAATCAATCCAAAAATGACGATTTTTTGCCTTTTTTTTTTCAGCCCAAATGCATCCAAATTCCTGCAGCCTCCGACAACCCAAGCCGCTGGACGTTGACACAAGTCAGTAGCCCTCCAATTCTCCCTTGAATCACCACCCAACCACTCCCAATTTCATCAACTGGAGTCAGAATTAACGCTGAAAGTTCACTGTCCGCAAATCTAAAAATCGTCGAAAATTACATTCCGGCCACCCCATGATTGGAACTCACCTCCTATCAATTGCATATCACCAGACAACCACACCCATGCCAACAATTTACAACAAACATCAACAAAAAAATTAATTTCATGCCAGATTCTTTTCCAGTCGCGACACAGCCTGCAAACTTCTCAAATTTTCGCACCACCCGGAACACCCATGGTCGCGGAACACTTGGGCTAGGTCCCTCTTCACCAAGCTCACCTAGGTCAATCATGGGTCTAGGTCAATTTCGACCTGAAACCGTTCAATTTGTGGGAGAAATACTATGTTCCAAAAATTGTAATTGGATTTCGACCTGAGTTCTGACGCCGGGCAGAATAGCGATTATTCTGCAGGCTGAGATCAATAGAAAAAATAGGGAATAAAGCAAGAGGAACGCCAAAGGAAACGATAAGAAATCTTTATTATTCAATAACTGAATGAAAAATAAACCACAAGCCGAGTTGTATAGCCGAATATGCGAAATTAGTGAAAATTTACCAAAAATGGTAAATTCTAATTTTACTACCAAAATAACATATTTAATAAAAGAAATAATATCACCAAAATACGGCTCAAGTCGAACTCTTATTTTATGTCAAAAAGGTAATCGAAATATTACCATAAACGGAAAAAAATAACTTAAATTGATGATTCGAAAAGGAAAATAGCTAAATTTGGCTTCGAAATCGATACTTATTGAGCAAAGTTGGATGACCACGTCGTACACACCAAAAAGACCTTTTTGAATTGGGTTCATGGGCATGATTCCAACAACCATAGCAAAAGTTATGGTCAAAATACAGAAATATTCCCGTAGATGCCAACAAATTAGGAAATACCGCCAATTATTTGCTAATCTTGCGCTGATCTGCCAACTCATGGTATCTCAGCACCATTAACGTACGATCAGACAGCTCGACCTCGTCTGATTCAGATCCTCCTGCATCAAGTTCTATTGAATCCAGGCAAAATTGTGGAAGACCCATGGGTGGAATAGTTTCGCCATGATGAGATGGTACTGAATGAAATGGTCTGCGACCATGGGTCAAAGGGACGACGCATGTATAAGCCCAGTTCAATGCGCGGCGCGATAGTCGCTACTGCATTATTTTCAATTTCAAATTGAAATTATTGGATAAGTGTTTTGGATGAATTGCCCACATGGTTGAGGTCGTCTGGGTGTGGGCAACCGGATGGTGGTGGTCCACGATCCTATTGCTGGCCAAAAGTGCGACTTCCAGCAATTTGTCCATTTTTCAAGTAGCTGATTTTGCTTGCTGATTTCTACCGGATTATTAGATGATATGGGAAATTCTTGGGATGGAATTGTAGAAGGTGTTGAGGAGATTGTGTTGGTACCAATGTCCGGAGGTTGTGGCGATGGAAAAGAGTAGATGTGTTCATCAGATGGTGGAGGGAGGTAAAAGAGAAGAGATAGTGTATTTTTGTTGTTTTTATTATTTTCATAAGTTTTGGACTGATTTGCATTTTTAAAAAAGTTGAGAAACAGATTGCAATTTATTCTTTATTTTTGTTTTATTTTATTTTTTTCTTTATTTATATAGGAGGGTATATTAGTCATTTTATGTTAAAATTGGTGAAAATTACGTTCAACGCAAAGAATGTGAAAAGGTATGGACGTTCTGCGCCAAAAAACGAAAGGTAATGACGTTTTCCACAAAAACCTTCAAAGGTAAGGATGTTTTGCGCCAATTACCCAGAACAAAATCCTAAAATAGGCGATTCTACTGGAGTGGGTTAATTGATAGGAGGAGAGGTAGTGGAGCTCGATGATTTTAGGGTAAATGATTTCACGGTGGAGGGTTTTGTGGCCAGTGTTGGGGATGATGATTTGGGGGTTCCTAGGGTTTCAATGAGGTTTGGGGGTTCCTAAGGTTTCAAGGAGGGGGTTGGAGCGTATTAATTACGAGGTTAAAGATTTTAATTAGTTTTAGGGTATTATTCTAATTTGTTAGTTTTGGAGGGTATTTGACCTAATTAACCCTAAAATATTTCTTATTGGGCTTGACCTCAGCCCATTACCCATTCGGCCCATTTGTTTCTTTATATGTATGTGTCATCCATTTCAATTAAAGTATGTTCTATAACCTTATCATCTTCTCATCTTCCTTCTCTTGCACTCATTTTTTCTTTTGTTCGTTCATTGACTTGACCGTCGAACTACAAATGGTCATCGGATCTTTTTCTTGACCAGTGGCATTTGCCTCCTAATGGGGTGTTCGGTGTGCAGGTAATGTCCACGTAGAGGGGACGTGGAGGGGATTCTGTTAGCACATTTTTTAAGATCAACATATTGATGATGTATGTGGGAATGGTACGTTAACCATGTTCTACCACGTACCAAAAAGTCACCGAAAAATATATTTTTTTCCTGACGGTTCCTCAACCAAAAATGAGAGGACGTCAACTACACTGGAAAAACAAAAATGGTAGACAACAAGAAGGAAACCAAAGTCAAGAGAACGGAGGTTAATTATTTTACATGGTGATTGTATTGGTTGGTAAATTACATTTTGTGATTATTAGTCGTTACCATTAAGCAGGGGCGGACCTAGAGCGTTTGTGTTGTGGGGTCATTTTAGGATAAAAAATGAGAATTCAAAAAAATGTTAGGTAAAAAAAAATTGTGGGGTCACTTGACCCCATGTGGGTCCGTCCCTGCCATTAAATGTTTGAGCTTGAAATGCATATTTAAAAGGAAATATTTTCATGGCAATTTTTTGTTGGCATGAAGGATTGAGTTATTAACAACAAGACATCAATAAGTGAGAAATGCCAAATTTCATCATCAATATTTAGAATTTCTGCTAATGCGGATTCTATTATTAATTAAGCAACAAATTTATATTCCTTGCACTAGTAACTTATGTGGAAGCATTAATGGAATAAATTAAGTACATGGACCAGCACGAGAATGGAGATTACTTGTAATAACAGCGTGTTTCTACATTGTATGATTACACATCAATTGGATGAAATGGTATAATTTAATGTTATCTACTTGGAATTATTTAATGTGAATGCCATTGGGAAGATATTTCTGTCATTGGCCACTTTGGTTATCTTTACTTATCTCTAGCTACTCCTGAAGAAGCCTTCGTAGGATCTAACTATTGGTTTATGGGTGCAACCAAAGACTGCATTTATGATATAGATCGAACTTTGCGAAATGGGCCAAGGATTTATTTTCCTTGAGCCCTTTGGTGATTTCAATTTTCATGCACTAGTTATTTTTCTGGCTAATGACAATTGCATCCTTTGCACATAATTGTGAATTCCAATCAGTCCCCGTATACTAAGGATAACTCGTATTATCGAAGGCGAGCCTAGCTCTTGATTCTCTTATTATTGAAGGCGGGCCCTGATTCTTGGATTTCATATTATCAAATGCAACATTCTATGAGTCTTCGTTCATTGAATAAAGGAAGAGACAACATTTTGGAATCCTCGTTCCTTGAATAAAGGAAGAGACAGAATCTCTTTGAATCATCAATCCTTGAATAAAGGAAGAGACCGTGGAATAGGCAACATATTTTGGAATCCTCATTCCTTGAAAAAATGGAAGAGGCACTATCTTAAAATTCTTGTTCCTTAAAAAAGGAAGAGGCAAATTGCCATATGTTTATTCATGGCCCCACGAGATGGTTATTTCTCGCCTCTTACTATCGTTAAACCAAACTGTAAGACCTTACCATTCTGATGCCAGTTTATAAAGTACTATTGTTGAGCATAGCTGTAAGACCTCGCCATTTTGATGCCAGTTTATAATAGCACTATTGTTGAGCATAGCTGTAAGACCTCGTCTATCTGAGACCGTTTATAAGACTTCGATATTTTAAAAGTTATTTACGGGATGTTTATTCCCCATCTCCACGGATGATTAATCCTGGCTGCGTGGGATGTTTATTCATCACCTCGCCTCACCGATACTTATCCCTGGTTTCACGAGATGCTTATTCCTCGTCTCTCACAATCGTCAAACCTAACTATAAGACCTCATCATTCCGAGGCCAGTTTATAAAACTCCGATAGTTTAAGATCTATATGCGGGGATATTTATTCTCCACCTCGTCGATGCTTATCCTTGGCTTCGCAAAATGCTTATTCCTCGACTCTCATTATCGTCGAGCCTAGCTATAAGACCTCGTCATTTCCGATGCCGCTTATAAGACTCTGATAGTTATAGAAATATGTGTGGGATGTTTATTTCCTACCTTGCTAGATACTTATCCTTGGCTTCGCGAGATGCTTATTCCTCGCCTCTCACTTTTGTTGAGCCTAGCTGTAAGATCTCATCATTCCGAAGCTAGTTTATAAGACTCCGATAGTTTGAGATCTATACGCGAGATGTTTATTCTCTGTCTTGCCAGATACTTATCCCTAGCTTCGCGAGATGCTTATTCTTCACTTTTTAATATCGTTGAGCATAGGTGTAAGATCTCGTCATTCCGATGCCACTTATAAGACTCCGATAGTTCAAGAGTTATTCGCGAATAGTTTATTCCGCGATTCGCAAAATGATTATTCTTGGCTTCGTAGTATGTTTATTCCCTACTTCGTAAGATGTTTATTCCCCACTTCTCACCGTTGTCGAGTTCACTTTGAAGACCTATTTTATTTGAGGCTTGCATATGAGTTATCGCGCGATAATCATTCCTCGATCTGTGAGATGCCTCACCTTACGAGATGTTGCATTACAGTTGCATTCATCTTAAAAGAGCTCATCATGCCTTGCATCGACTGTGTTATAGTAGCCTATCTTTCATAGCTTTGTTTCTACTTTAGCTATATTACATCTACTAATTTTTAGAGAGTTTATATTGTTTATCGCTTCATAAGGAAAGGGCTGAGCGTACCTTAATACTTACTATGATGAAGCTTTTCATGGCTGGATCAAACATCATGGGGGAAGGCCCTTGACATAGATGTGACACCCCCATGTAAGGATGTTAGCTTATTATAGTTAATTGCAGATTTAGAGCATCGCCTCTATCACTTACAGATTCAGTGCGTCACCTCTGCTATACACATTCAGAGCGTCGCATCTGCTACTCAGATTCAGAGCATCGCCTCTACTACTTACAGATTCAGAGCATCGTATCTGTTACTTACAAATTTCAAACATTGTCTCTGCTATACACATTCAGAGCATCACCTCTGCTACTTACAGATTTAGAGTATCGCATTTGCTACTCACATCCAGAGCATCACCTCTGCATCAGTTTATCACAGTTGCTTATATATTTAGTCTCATCTCTACATCAACTTTATTACAGTGACTTACATTCTAAATCTGACCAGCATATTAATATTCGACTCAGACTTGGGAGACATTGTGATACTAGTATCTTGGTATCATTACATTATTACAGCTTCTTAGTATCATTAATTATTAATGCTAGCATGTTACAGTGATATTTTCACTACAACTAGTACGCATGTCACGTTATGTACGTTATCAACATGTTGCTTCACTATAGAACTACTATTACATTAAGTTGTGCAAGCATATTGATGAAGATTCGAGAGTGTTAGAGGTCAATTAGATGAAAAAATGATTCAAATGGATGAAATATGGCCAAGATATTTTCACAAATCAACTTTCAAGCTGAAAAGTTTTGCGTCGATTTTCAGCCTCATATTGAGACCAATTTTGGACATGGTAAACGATCGAATTTGAAGATGATCTCTGAATAAAAGTTTTAGACCTTTGAGTTATCTTTACAACGCATCTTGAATTGCTTGAATCGGATATCGATAGAAGACGTTATGGCTAAATGAGTGAATCCTATTCGGAGGAAGTTTCGTAAAACCATGCGGCCGCAAGCCTTTAATTCCTTGCGGCCGCACATACCATTCCCGAGAATTAAAGTGTTGATTTCACTTGTTCCTTGCGGCCGCAAGCCTCTAAACCATGCGGCCGCATGGTTCATTTCCAGGACGAAAATTCTGGTTTCCTAATTTCAATCAAACACTTATGGAAACAAATATTTCTACACTTTATAAACCCTAGAACACAACCAGAACGGGGGAACGCCTCCAAACTCTATTTTTCTCTTATATTCATGAATTGTAACTAAACTTTTACACTTGTTCGAAGGAGATTGAAGCCTCGGAACCACATATTGTGAGATCTAAATGGTTTTTCTTAATTTAATTCATGTTTTTTAGTATTGAATATTTTTCTGCGCTTATTTCCATTATTGTTATGTTTAATTGCTAGGAGGCCTACTAGTTTATTATTCGTTGCAATCTACCGCTAAGTTAAATATCAAATCCGTAATTGTTTGATCCCTTTAACTTGTGAAGCACTAGGATTTGATGATTTTCTACGATAGAGGTTATTGAATTTTAAGAAAAATATTTAAATAGATTGAATGCAACCGCTGGTGTTTGTGTTATCTAGTTCATCGATTTCTCTATTGTGTAAAGCTGTTATTAAATTGAATCTTGAGCGCTGGTCTGGGGTTATTTAATAATTAGGGTTAATTAGAACACTGGTTTCTAACTAACTAAAAATAAGGAGAGATAGGAAAATAATTCCAACTGTGAATATTCAAGATATGAATTGAATTATTCTTGCATCTATGATCAGTTGTGAATTTTCGAAGGTGGATATTGACTTGGATCAAGGTTAGTCTTTTGATTGTTTTCGTTAATTTAGTTTTCATTGTTATTAATTGCATTATTTACAATTATTTGCATACAAAAACCCCTCAATCATTGTACGGAGCATAAACTATTGAATTATACACTCTTCGTGTGATCGACTCTTACTTTTACTACTACATTAGTTTTCGAGCTTTAAGGACTATTTTTTGGTGCCTACGACAGCACACCAAGTTTTAGCACCGTTGCCGGGGATTGGTGCTAGTTTATTTTTGTACTTCTTTAATTGTTTATTTTATTTTGAAAAAAAATCAAAATTTTTAGGGTTTTAGGCAATTTATTGTTTTTAGAAATTTTAACATAAAATTTTATTTATTTTTCTTATTCTATTTTCTTTTTAACTTGTTTTTCATATTTTTTTTTAGTTTTCTTGATAGTTTATGTCCATAACTCGATCTTCTACTCAAGAAACTTAATTGCAAATATGGCTGTCAATTCTCAACAATTTAGCGCTAGATTTGATCCCCCTTCTAGACAAGTTAACGAGGTAAATGTTTCATCCATTGAACAACAACTAGCGAGTCTAACTACTCTTATTTGTCAAATGACTGTAGATACTATGCAAACATCAAAGACTTGTGGAATTTGTTCATTGGTAGACCATCCAACCGATATGTGCCCAATAATTCAAAAAGAATCCGTTGAACACGTAAATGCATCTGGTAGTTTTCCTGGACAACCACAATGGAATTATGATCCCTATTCAAACACGTACAACCAAGGATGGAGGGATCATCCAAATCTTAGTTATGGGAATCGACAAGTGAATCAACCTATGAATCAAAATTGGCAAAATTTTCAGCAATATAATCAGCCATACCCTCCTAGACAACAACATGGCCAAACTTCTAACTCTAGTATGTCTTTAGAAGATAGTGTTAAATCTATTGCCACTAACACTTTACAATTTCAACAGGAGAGAAGGGTTAGCATTCAAAGTTTGGAGAATCAAATTAGTCAAATAGCTAACGCGGTCAGTAGGTTGGAGTCACAGAATATGGGAAAATTGACATCTCAAACAGTGATAAATCCAAAAGAAAATGTAAGTGCAATCATGTTTAGGAGAGGAGCGGAGGTTGAAGCTCCAGTGAAGGTAGCCCCTACATCATCGATGGAAGAAAATGAGAAATATATTACAGCAAAAAAAAGTGCTCCCAACGATACTAAGCATAAGTTTTCACCTCTTTTTGATTATAAACATGTACCTCCTTTTCCTCAAACTTTAATAGGATCTAGAAAATATGAACGAGATCATGATGAGCTGCATGAAATTTTTAGTAAATGCGAGGTCAATATTCCACTTTTAGATATTTTTAAACAAGTGTCTCGTTATGCTAAATTTTTGAAACAATTGTGTACAAGTAAAAGGAAACAGAAATTAAAGGGAAATGAAAAGGTAAAAGTTGGAGAACAGGTATCTGTAATAATTCAAAAGAAATTTCCTGCAAACTGCACGGATCCAGGTATGTTCACCATTCCTTGCATGATAGGCAATACTAAATTTGAGAAGGTCATATTAGATTCCGGAGCATCTATTAATGTCATGCCATATTCTGTATACACTTCCTTGAAACTTGGACCTTTAAATAAAACTGATGTGATAATTCAACTCGCTGATAAATCTAATGCATATCCTAATGGGGTAGTTGAGGATGTTCTTGTGAAAGTTAATGAGTTGGTTTTTCCTACTGATTTTTATGTGCTTGACATGGGCAGTAGTAATCAAACTCTCCCTATTTTGTTAGGAAGACCGTTCTTTAGGATACCCAAAACTAAAATGGACTTTCATAATGGCACATTAACCATGAAATTTGATGATAAAACTATTACACTTAATATTTATGATTCCATCAAACATCCATGTAATAATAACTATGTTCATTTTATTGATGTGATTGATCAATTAGTACATGATGTTTTCGAATTTGTTGCTACAAAAGAATGGGAAGTTGTCAATATTGAATATTTTGGGAAGGAAAAAGAGGAGCTGACCTTAAACACTGAGTTACAAAGAACTATGGCAGCATTAAATGCTCTTCCAAAGTCAAGTACCAGTTCTTGTTTTGTATTACCAGTTTCTAATGAGAAGCCTCTATCTTCTGTTTTGCAGACTTTCATTTCGGATTTGAAGCCTCACCCCAGTCACTACAAGTATGTATTCTATGGATGTGGAGGAACACTGCTAGTTATCATTCCCATTGAACTTGGTACATCGCAAGGAAGATCGAAGCCAACTATAATAGACCCGGGCTGAATAAAGAAACATTGAGTCGAGCCAAATACGATAAACAAATGCGCTGCTTGGGAGGCAACCCAAGGGGAGTTCGTTCGTTTATCACTTTTTTTTCGCGTTTTATTTTTTATTTTAGTTATATTTGTCATTTTCTTTGCATTGGACTTTACATTGGGGACAATGTAAGTTTTAAGTGTGGGGGATGGATTTAGATATAGGTTACATTTATATTGAGCGAGTTAATTTTTTTTAAAAGAAAACACAAATGTGCATGATTTTTCAAGAAGAGAAGTTGAGATTAAAAGATTTTTGGTTGTGTATGCTATTTGCTGGAATTAATTAGACTTTTGAAGAACTCATAACATGATTGAATGAATAATCCTCCAAGTTAGAGTTGATTAGTGGAGTTATTTTCTTTGAGGATGGTAGTAACTAAATTCTGTAGACAAAAGTCGGTGAGATTTTTGAGCCTTTAGACTGACATATTCATAACAGTCTCATTATTTCTTTTCGTGTGGGATATTCTCCTATGGTTTTGTTTCTCTAAAACTTGCCTTGATTCTCTTCAAGATCACATTGATACATGAATGCACGAATATGATTAAGGCCATCTTTATTACATAAATGAGTTTCATTAGCCAAATAGCCAACCCTATAATTGAATTTTCCATTGTTGAGCCCATTTGAGCCTTATTGCATTTTCTTTGTATAAACTCAGAAAAACAATATCTTTACCCAAGCCTTATAACTAGTGGAGTATCGTTGAATGTCATGAGAAGTGTGGGTATGCAAGAAAATAAGTGTGGGGGTATCAAGATTCATGACAGAGCTATTATTGGTGAATTGGAACAAATTTTCTATGTCAATTCAAGGAGTTCCAGTATTGGTGTATAATTCGAAGTTTACACTGTGCAAGAAAAACACAAGAAGAAGAAGGAAAAAATGAATGATTGAAGAAAAAGGAAAGAAAAGAAAGGAAAGAAAAAGGAAATAAGTGATGAAGGAGGGTGATTTTAATGTGAAAAAGATATATATTCATAACTCTTCCTACATCTCAAAAAAAGAGTTCGATTTGTGTGGGATAGACGAAAAAATGATGAAACTATCATGTGGAGTGGTTGGTTTACATGTCTTATGTATATTTTTGAACTAAGTCTTTTTATCTTTACTCCACTAGTTTTGATGGCTCTTGAGTCACATACCCAAATATTTCCCACCTTGACCATAGGCCATATTACAACCTTTGAAAGTCCTTATGATTCTTGTAAAGCATGTGATCTAAGTGGTGGCGAATGAGAAGATATGCAAGCATATGATAGAATATCTCCATTGGAATGAATTTGAGCGAAACACTAACCCTTTTAAACACATAAGAGTTGAGTGCTTATATCCGTGAGGGTCTACATGTTTAGTTTACTCCATCTTCATATGAAAATGCTTGATAATTGATTATGAGTTGTGTGGAATGTTTATTCATGATATTTTATGTGTTTTGAAAACGTTTGATGGTTCTATGTTCTTGACATTATAACCTGGTCTTTTTTTGGGAATTAAATTTGAGTTTTGCTCGAGGACGAGCAAAAGCTAAGTGTGGGGAATTTGATAGGAATGTAAAATACATATTTTTTCCTCCTTATTTTATGCGCTCATATGTTTATTTTGTACCAAAATGTACTCATTACGCTCATATTTTGATTAGGTGGCAATTCTATGGATATGGCGTAATTTGGAAGAAATATGTGAAAATGACCAAAATGAAAGAAAGTGAAAGTTCAAGAACTAAACTGCAAATATTCTAAACTTGTGTCTAACCTTGTGATGAATATTCGAGAGTGTTAGAGGTCAATTGGATGAAGAAAGGATTCAAAGGGATGAAATATGGCCAAGATATTTTCACATATCAACTTTCAAGCTGAAAAGTTTTGCATCGGTTTTCAGCCTCATATTGAGACCAATTTTGGACATGGTAAACGATCAAATTTGAAGATAGTCTCTGAATAAAAGTTTTAGACCTATGAGTTACCTTTACAACGCATCTTGAATTGCTTCAATCGGATATCGGTAGAAGAAGTTATGGCCAAATTACTGAACCCTATTCGAAGGAAGTTTCGTAAAACCATGCGGCCGCAAGCCTTTAATTCCTTGCGGCCGCACATACCATTCCCGAGAATTAAAGTGTTGATTTCACTTGTTCCTTGCGGCCGCAAGCCTCTAAACCATGCGGCCGCATGGTTCATTTCCGGGACGAAAATTCTGGTTTCCATTATTGTTATGTTTAATTGCTAGGAGGCGTACTAGTTTATTATTCGTTACAATCTACCGCTAAGTTAAATATCAAATCCGTAATTGTTTGATCCATTTAACTTGTGAAGTACTAGGATTTGATGATTTTCTACGATAGAGGTTATTGAATCTTAAGAAGAATGTTTAAATAGATTGAATGCAACTGCTGGTATTTGTGTTATCTAGTTCATCGATTTCTCTATTGTGTAAAGTTGTTATTAAATTGAATCTTGAGCGTTGGTCTGGGGTTATTTAATAATTATGGTTAATTAGAATGGTGGTTTCTAACTAACTAAAAATAAGGAGAAATAGGAAAATAATTCCAACGGTGAATATTCAAGATATGAATTGAATTATTCTTGCATCTATGATCAGTTGTGGATTTCCGAAGGTGGATATTGACTTGGACCAATGTTAGTCTTTTGATTGTTTTCGTTAATTTAGTTTTCATTGTTATTAATTGCATTATTTGCAATTGTTTGCATACAAAAACCCTTCAATCATTGTACGGAGCAAAACTACTGAATTACACACTCTTCGTGGGATCGACCCTTACTTTTACTACTACATTAGTTTTCGAGGTTTAAGGACTATTTTTGGGTGCCTACGACAGCACAGCACATATGACCTATTACGATACTTGATAGGCTTTCTGCATATCATATCTTGAAGAAATGTGACATCTCATTATTCACCTTATCATCATGAGTAATTTGAAGGGCAAATGGGTCCTGATTTGTTATATATATGTGCGGCGGAGATATTATGTTACATTACAGGAATTGTTTAGTCCATATTACAGAGGAGATACTGTCAAAATTTCGATAAATTATATGAAGTATATATCTTTCAAGGTAATTCGTACGCCCTTTTCTTATTCAGGTTGCCACGCATATTTTTTGAGATAGTTCGTAAGTGCTCGCTTAGCCGAGTTGCTTATATTTTCAAGGCAATTCGTAAGCTCTCGCTTATTCAGGCTAGCACACATATTTTCTAAGGCAAATCATAAGTCCTGATTTATTGAAACTGGTAGCCTATTTGGGATCGAAGCATATTTTCGAGATAGTTCATAAGTAATCGCTTATCGGAGTTACTTATATTTTTTAGGTAATCTGTAAGACCTCACCTACTGACATCTTATATTTTGAAGTCTGACCCATACATGAATATACGACTCAGACTTGGGGAACTATTGTTATACCCATAAAATATTTCCTATAGGGCTTGGACCTCGGCCCATTTGTTTCTTTATATGTATGTGTGATCCATTTCAATGAAAGTATGTTTTCTAACCCTATCATCTTCCCCTCTTCTGTCTCTTGCACTCATTTTTTGTTTTGTCCGGCCGTTGCTTTATCGTCGGAGTACAAACGGTTGTCAGATCTTTTTCTTGACCAGTGGTCTTTGCCTTCTAACGGAGTATTTAGTGTGCATGTGATGTCCACATGACGAGAATTCTGTTGGCACATTTTTTTAGGGTCAACATTAGATATCATTTCTTGTACGAGTTGGAATAGCTTATAGAACAACCGTAGAGAATTCAATAAAAATTCGTTTTGGTTTTGTTGTAAAAGTGAAATCATCTTTTTTTTGTCCACATGCATTTGTAGGCCTAGGCAAAAACCAAATCAAACCAAATCGTTCAAACAGACCAACCCAACCAATTTAGGTTGGTTTTTAAGTTCAATTGGATTAGTTTGGAAAATCAAATTTGAGGTCGGATTGGGTTGGTTCTCGAATTATGAATCAAAACTCAACACAACCCAACCTGATGAATTAAAAAAAAAAGATTAATACATAAAATGAAAAACTCTAAGCATACACAATAATGAAGACAATAGAAGGACTTCGAATGTACAAATGTCTTCTTTTTTTTTTTACATAGGCTGATTGACATGAATATTATATACAAATGCAAAGTTATTTGATGATAAACTAAAAATTAAAGACGGGATGATAAAATGAATGAATTCCAAATTAAAAAAAAATGCTTAATATTTCAAATTTATTTATATATTATTTTTCAGATAGAATTCATTATATAGATTAAAAATAATGAAGGTTTTCAAGTGATTTCAAACTTTAAAAAATTGTCAAAATTCAACAAAAAAATAATCGGATCAAATTTGAATTGGGTCCCATGTCCAATCTGACCAACCTAAACCAAACTTGATTGGTTTGATTTGGATAAGGTTAAAACAAATAATTGGGTTGGACTGATTTGATTTTAGATCAAACCGACCATGTCGGGTTGAATTTGTGTTGGATAAAAAATTGATCCAATCCAACATATACCCAACCCTAAGTAGAGACGTCAAGACGGACGGGTCGGCTAGACCCATGAAAATTGGCTCGGATCGACCCGAGACCGCGGACAGACCCGTGACCCGAGCGGGCGGTTCACGAGTCAAGGAGGTGTGACCCGCGGGTTGCACCTTCATGGGCCACGATTAACCGCGGTTAATAGTGGCCTGTGAAAAAAAATTAAATATTATAGTTAAGTAGGTACCAACTTAGTTGGGATGTACTTAAATTATAAATTATAATAAAAGTATGTACCAACCTAATTGGGATGTATTTATGATATAAATATTTGATCATAGTAATTAGAAATGCATTTAGTTATTATTTGTTTAAGTTAAATTTAACTTTGCAAAGTTATAAATAATTCATGTCACATTAAATTTGAATTCTATGTAAACATTTCTTGGTATAAATATGAATTTATCATTTTGTTCAATTCTTAGTTTACATTTAACAAAAAAAATATTTTTTGCTATAAATATGAAAAATTCTATATTTTATAATTTTATTTATACAATTATACGGGCCAAATCGGAACAAACCGTGACCCGTGACTTGGATGGGTCAGCGGGCGGGCCGGATTGTAGTCCAAAATTGTGGGCCGACCCAGAATCGGCCCGGAACCAATAGCGGGCAAGCTTTTTTTAACGCAGGCCATTACCGGGCTCATATGTTGGCAGGCCGACCCGGCCCAGATCACCCGGATTGACACCTCTAACCCTAAGCATTTGTGGCTTGAATTTTATTCCATCGGTATCATTTTCAAGGGGATAAGGGGTGTCAAAATACTGTGCATGTTGTACATACTATGTTGTTTACTTGCCGCCATTTATGAGATTAGCTAGGGCAAATAATTTTGTTTAGTATTGAAATTAATGGTGACTGACTATATGTTCAACTATCTTTAATTTGTTCTCTTTGGTAATAACTAGCTTTATACTCGTTAAAAATCCTTAAGTCGTTGCTTCTCAAAAAAATTGCTAGTTATGCTTTGCTTTGCATGTCTGTTGATCCTATGATTGTGATATTTGTAATTTTTAACTTAAAACTATGATGTTTGAAGCATAAGTGTCACCTTATGAGTTTCAAATCTCAAATTCAAAGCTTTTAATTCTGCAATCGTCAATTTCATTCTTCAAATCTCAATCAAGCAGAGATTAACAAGAAAGCGTATGTAATTGAGAATACGAAAAACCCTAGTTTTCATTTTCGGGATGGCATCAGGGAAGAAAACATCCAAGGGCATAGCTTTACTCTCCATGTACGGTAAGGAAGACGACGATGAAATGGAAGACCTCAAAGAACATATAGAAAAAGAGCAAGAAGAATAAGGAAATCCACACAACGACGCCGCTGTAGAAAAGGACGACACTATTAGTTATGGGTTTCCCTTCCGTGCCAGAGTTTTGGTGCATGGGTCAAACCCCGGCCCCCTATTGGTGGGGGGCCTAACAGTACAATAGGGGACCCGGGCACCAAAATTCTGTGAAAAGGGCTTTGCCCATTAGTAATAGTGTGGTTGCTTCTGATTTGGCACTGAAAACACTCCTTGGCGAAAAGAGGAGCGAGGAGGTCTGGATTACAATTCTACCCCTAATAAGACCTTAAATTATGGTGGCTCTTTTTCCGCAACTACAATTTCGCAGTAGCTGTCTCTCTTTTCTCCTCAACAGCAGCAGTAGCTAACTGATGGTTCGAAGTTGAATTCGATTCAAAGTCGGAAAAACATGCTTACTATCGTGGATTATGAACACGATGAGGCGGCAATGTCCCCTGAAGCCGATATTTAACCTTGTGAATTTGGGGGGTTTAATCGAAAATGGAGGTGGGAGTGGGGTTGGGGAAGGAGATAGGGGATGGTGGTCGTGGCGGCAGCACAGAGGCGATGCTGGTGGTGCCGACAGGAGATAGGTGGTGGTGGTGGTAGTGTCAGAAGTGTTGCCTGGGAAGAGAGAGTTTTTCATTTTTTTTATTTTTTATTTAATAAGAAAATTGTATAGTTACCATTTTGCCTTTTTTAATTTTATCAAGATTGGTCAAAGTCTATTATTTCTTGATCAACTAACGATCAAATGGACGAAACCGTCCATTTGGACTTCTACTGCATATTTTTGAAAGGTTTGGGACCTGTGGTGGCACAAAGTGAAGATTGAGGTAAAGTCTGCAAAAAAACGTAAAGGTTTGGGACAGCTGCTGCAATTTTTCCAATTTTCTTCAAACTAACTTGTAAATAAAAATATATTAAGAATCTATAACAAATTGAAAAGTAAGTTTAAGATGTAGCCTACATAATAAAATTCGGTAATTTTCATGGTTGTGGGCATGCATCTAATATTTTTCACATATATTTGTGGGTCAACTGCAAATCAAGTCTAGTTCGATTTTAAATCAGTTGTCCCATAAAATTTAGGGTAATCAGCACGTAACGTTCCCACCTTTTATTTTTATTATAGAAAACGTTCACACATTTCATTTTTTTGTATTTTCATCCTTATTTTCATATTTCATTGCGTAAAAAGTCAATTTCATCTATTTTCTCAATTAAAATTTATGAAATGACGAATATATCATTCTCTTTAAATAAAAGAAAAAGAAAAAAAAAAGTAATACAGAGCATGATAGTGAAAATAAAATAAAACTATGAAGACTGAAAACAATTTCAAAATAACTATTTCCCACCAACATATTTTTTTCAAAACTAACTTGTAAATAAAAATATATTAACCAAAAAATTATATATAAGTATAATTATAATTAAAAATACTTATAAGATAAGAAAGATTACATTATAATTAAAAAATTAAGTACCAAAAACTTTTATGCAAAAAAAATAGCTTATAAAATAAAGATTCTACTAACAAGACAAAAAATTTATAAAATATAAAAATTTAATTATAAGTAAAAAAAATTCACTTAAATATTTGAAAGTATTAGAATTGGAAAAATTACTTATAAGTAAAAAAATACTAACTTAGAATTTTAAGTAAATATATAACTTTATTAAATTTTTCAAGTTAAACATTTAACTTATATGTATAAAAAATAAAAATAAAAAAATCCTATAAATAAAATATTACGTATGAGTAAAAATCTCAAACTAGAAACTATAAATTAAAAATCTCACTAAGGGGCATATATATAATTTTATTTATAAAAAAAAAAAAATTCAGATCGATGGATAATATTTTCTAAAGCATAAATTGATAGTTTTAAAAATCGCTACTAAAACCACTCAAAATCGATCAACTCATAAAATCGATACCCTTGAGTTAATTGTTTTATTATGATAGATTATTGTTGTATTAGTGAATCACGAAATTCTTTAGATTGTGAACTAGTTAGAACATATTGTTTAACTACGAGAGTAAATGAGAACTGCAGGATTAATTAATTTTGAATTGAAATCCTTAATAAATAGTTTGATAGTTTCGTTATAAACTTAGAAACCAATTTTCCTGAACCGGCAGATGATAATTATTTTTTAATGTAATTAATTCCGGTAATTACCTAGGTTTTAAACTATCATACTCCACTCGGGGCTTGACGGAGTCTTGAAATGAAAAAGACTCGTTTTATGCTGTATGGGTGTCATAGAGGATCTAGGACTGGATTGTTTGCAGACTTGGCTCTCCAATCCACGATCTTTTGAAATTAACTTAAAAAATGAATCAAATCTTTCTATATTTGACATGAAATTAATTCAGAATGGATTAAATCTTTCCACTGAAAGGAACTGCTGAAAATAGGGTTCTCTATTTACAATTTGATCACTACATTGGCTCATTTGATTGAGAAAGTGAGTTTCACATTCATATATTTAATTAATGATATCATTTTACAACATATTGTTTCTTAATTTTTATTGTCATTTATTGTCCATCGTATACGACGACCTATTGAAGTCTAGTAAGCATCATTTACACTTGTTCTCGTACTATTGCTTCACTAAAAAGCTACATTATTGAATAATTTCATATTCTATTAAACTTTAGTTTAGGACAGGTCTAAGCTAAATTATAATAACCCATATCACAGATTTCTTTAATGTTTCATCATACACAACTTGTCTGAATCTTCCTACATCCTTAGTTGCCCAAATTTTGTGGCATGTTCTCTTCATAAAGACCACCCAATAAAGTAAAGGGTATAAGCTAACTTGCACTGTTACAAATAAAATACCAAGGAAAAAACACCATGTCTTAGGTTATCTGTTCCTAGACTTGTGTATACATAAATATTTTAGCTGATAATTTTTTTATAAAGAGATGCCCTAAAAACAATTCAGTTGAAACCACAGTTCCCTCTGTTGAATTTGTTGTTTGTGGAGACCAATTGCGTCCACTTGCATTTTTTAATGGCTGAAGTCACAAGTACTTCCAAGACTTTCAAGGACTGTTTATCTGAGGTTCGTTCTTAAAGAAATCTAATCGTGCTGTGAGGTACAAAAAAGGCCCCTTTTTTCTATGAGCTTGGTTCAACTGAATATATATGAGCATTTAAGTATTGGTATCTCCTATTATATTCCAATTGATGAATGAATCATCATGCATGTGTGGTGGAAATAGAATTTTAATGTTCAGTTTGGTTGCTTTCCATTCATATAATACGTAATATTTGTTAAAGGAGTGCGACGACTATTGTAGTTTTTCTTTGTATCAAGTTTTCATTCTAATTTTGATAGTTATTATCGCATTTTATTGATAGTTCTAAATCCCATTATGAACAAGCAAAACACTATAATAAATCTTCTCTCGACAATTTGTTTTTAAAAATCTTGTGTGTAAAACGTTCTTCGATAAACGAATAATGCTATTTATCTCAATGATTGATGATCACGAGTCTATGTGATAAATAATTGACACTACTTGATGTTTCATCTTAAATTTAAAGATGTGGATCCCATTTAAATATATATCAATTAATGTCATTTAGATGTCATGTGTTGATCACGAGCTTAATAGATAGCATTATTTTTTTTATTTTTTTATTTTTTTTGTCAAATATTAGTTCTTAGACTAGAATCACCCAAAAGTTCTTGTCCACGCCCGTTGCCAAGAAATATTTTGAGCCCAGAGATGAAAAAATAATTAATTCCCAATACATGTGGATGTATCTATCAATTAACATGTTATGTGGTGTTTATGTAGCCGTCAAGTGTCCACTCAATTCCCACATTTAATTTGTCTCATTGGTTGGTTGACTAATTTCCCTTTCTTTCTCCAGCCTCTCAATTCACGGGCATTTTAGAGTGTAATATAGTCTTAGGATTCTGATTAGGTTAATTACTAATTAATTGATTGATCGAGATGTTAATCTATATTTTACTACATAGACGAAGAGGGAGCCATTTCACATGACTTACTAGCTCCACCCACCCTTCAACTTTT
Organism: Fraxinus excelsior; assembly: GCA_019097785.1. Classification (NCBI taxonomy): domain Eukaryota; kingdom Viridiplantae; phylum Streptophyta; class Magnoliopsida; order Lamiales; family Oleaceae; genus Fraxinus; species Fraxinus excelsior. The sequence continues at coordinate 4,476,212 of CM032643.1, read as the reverse complement.
GTGTTTAAATGAAGTAGGTAGTGTCGTTTGGAATGCATGGAAGATGTATTTGGAATTTGGGTTAAAGAAAAGAAGTGCGTCATAATTATTTGTATTTTATACGATGTTCGTTGTAATAATTAGAATCACTTTAACCAGAAAGTTAAAATGACGTGTTGATTTTGAAATAAATAAACATCTTGATTTTAAGTTTTGTTGTCGTCAATTTATGAAAACGAAAAATGAATTGATCATGTATTCTTTCTCTAATAACTCAAGTTTTTAGATAGCATATTTATGAAAGCTATGTAGATGTTAGACCTTTAAGGGAAAAAAAAGTATTTTAACCCTTGTGCTCGAGGGGAATTACGCTTTTATGTGAAGATATAATTTAAATAAATACATTTGTCATTGTTTTAAAAGATTGTACTTTATTCAGAAGTGGGATAGTATATCAAACACGAATATTAAGTCATGCCCACATTATTTTTATTACTTAAATATGCTATAAACGTATCTAAAAAGGGATTACAACTTGCAAAGTAAGTTACATTATAGTTGTCTTTTCTTCTTTTTGGTCCCTCCAAAGCAATGGTTGTAACCAGGAGGAAACATGATTAGAAAGTTAATGGGGTTGTTTTATGATAGCATTAGTCTCAAATTAATAATCTTAAGCTAACATAGACCAAAAAAATAAGTTTCATTGGTTTGATTTTCTTGATATATACATTTTAGGTGGGCCACAATCACGATTTGGATGATCTTAAACGATAATTCCACAAAGATTTCAATTAACAACAGCATGATTAGTGTCCTTAAAAGTATTTTATATTAGGTGGTGGAACCATAACCAAGAAAATCGTTAGGACATTTGTTGATTAATCAACTAGCTAGCTCGAAAAGTTGATTGGAAATGCTAAACACTCTACATGAAATTCTAAAACTATAGGGTTCCCCCACCCCACCCAATCCAACCCAACCCCGGGGACGAAATCAAGAGAATAGAGTTGTAGAAGAAAATTTCATAAAATTTCAATTGTGGGGCACGTCTCACCCCCCACATGCCGGGCGGGGGGGTGGAGTTCTCTTGCAGGGCTCTACCAAAAATCTAGCACATACCCATCATGTCAACGTGAATATGTGAGAGATCAAATAGATGCGCAGTCGTGTGTAATTTCCCTAGAACAATAGAGTGGCCATGTGCTCATCTCTTCTTTTTCCCTTAATTAAACATCTATTTATGGTTAATTTTTTACAATGTTGTCGTAACTCTTGACATGTTTGGATATAAAATCTTCGGGAATTTGGAATGAGTAGATTCATGTTTCCGAAAAGGTTATAAAGAGATTGGAAAATGGCGATATGCTTGAATATGATTTTGTTTTGAATGATTTACTTATTAACATTTAATTTCAAATTATATAATTAAATATATTTAATTTAGTGTACCAAACCTTTTATAACAAAAGAAATTGAAAATGATGCCCAAAGTCTAAAGTTTAGAGAGTTAGCCACTTGTTGAGAGTCTAAACTACTTTATGTAAACTTCCAATCTTTTATGATACAGCCACTTACATTAAAACTAAGGGTCACTTCATTACATTATCTTTCTTGTGAAACCTACTTCTTGAGCCCCATAGGCATTGAAAATGTCCCCAAAAAAATCATTGGATACATATTTTCTAAAGCTATAAATTAATTAACATTTTGTATTCATTAATTGGGTGCTTAATCTCTTCCTTAATCTATGACCATAATTTTAGCTCCCTACTGAACATGCAAACAATAGATTGGTCCCACCATTATATGACTTATAAAAAAATTTTAATAATTTTTCCAATTTGAGAAAAACAATAGTCTAGAAGCTAAGTAGCAACCAAAACCAAAATTTCTTATCTACCAAATAAAAATTATCAAAAGAAATAGAGATTAATTAATATGTTAATTATTCTTCTAAAATAATATTTATTTAATGTATCTTCACAAATCATATAGAACACTAGTTCAACAAAATAAAACTACACAAAATAAGTCGTCATGAGATTTTTGTGGAAATTACATGGCTCAAACATGGGCTAATTTATATTTTTCCCAAATCGATTCGAAATTCTAATAATATATTTGGCAAGTTTAAAAAAAAAAAAAAAAAGCACCGTAATTGACAATTCTATTACACGTTTTTTCTCTTATTCAATTACGTTCTATTTTGTCTGAATAACATTTTCTATAAAAATAATTGTAAAGCCAATTTCAAATGTCAATTTGACTTTCGTAGCATAGCATGATTATGCTTATATATAAATGCTTGGTGGAATATTGGAGTGGAGAACTGCTTATAATTAAAATGTAAAGAATTACTTATCCTTAATCCAAAATTCATAAACTTTCAACCGAGATAATTATGCATAATTAGGGTTTCTTGTAAAGAAAAATTTGACTAATTAAGTGAGAGAAACATATAAAGAGAAGACATGGTGGGTCATTCTTGGAGTTGTGGTGAAGACTTTGGAAAAGCTCTTTGATTTATTCATTTTCTCACACACACACACACACTTTAATCAACTATACTTTTGTAAACCCTTTCCCACACCCCACTCTCTCTCTCTCTCTCTCTCTCTCTCTCTCTCTCTCTCTCTCTCTCTCTCTCTCTAAACTCATTCAGTCTGATTGGGGAGATCGAATACAGGAAAGAAATGCATAAACAAGGTAAATTTCAACGTCAATCACGCAAACATCGTAAACAATAATCCATCATCAACACGTAATGGTGGGCTCCAATCTAACTTGTAAGATGTTACACTTGCACACCAGCAAACTTACAACTAATTTACACATTTCATATATATATATATAATATTAAATCCATGTTCAGTACGTTAAAAAGTTTTGATTAAAATTTAAGTCAAAGTCAATAATTAGTTCATATTTGATAATTATTATTTGAGAAAAATAATATTTTGAATAGTGATTTTTAGGAGAACGGTTTGTTAAAAAATACAAAAAAGTTTTGAAATTATGTACAAAATTTTTTATCATATGAATGTGTTGTTGAAAATATGTATAAAAAATATAAAACATGGGCTTAATTTTAACTGCACATTTTATAGAATCCACAACTTTTCAACTACACATTCATTCCATCAACTTTTATCAAAATCTACTAAAAATCTGATTTTAATTTTTTTAAAACGTGAGTCATGTACTTAGCCTTTGTTTGGTACAAATTAAAATTTCAATTATCATCATTTTACTCATTTTCAACCATACATTTTTCAATAAAATAATACTTGTCATCACATCAATAACTTTTCCTTCTTTTTCACCTACACATTCTCCATAAGTCTACTATTCCAAAATACATTTTTTTTCAAAATAGTGTGACTCAAACGCACCTTTACCTAATATTGTTCTCCAATTTAATTTTCTAAATAAAGGGACTGTGACCTTCAAATTTTGAAATAAGCTTGGTAATAGAGTATATCATTCTGAGGCTACCCCCAATAAATTCAAAAGATTGTAGGTAGGTCATCGTATACATGAAAATGTTACTTGATGCACTGCTATGTTCAGGTGAAAATATTCTTATATATTTTAGAAAGGTTTTTTACCTGTGTAAAACCAATCAGTGTATTTTATGACATACGGCGTGACAAGTGAAGTAAATGCAAATTATGTATTATATAAATTATAATCCGACAACGAACTGTGGAGTATTTTGTAGTTTAGGGAGTCAGAGTGCAGTGCACATGAAAATGGTCCTCGGCTTCATAAATAGATAGTTAATTTGAGAAGAGGAGGAGGGGGGGGGGGGGGGGGGGGTGTTCTCGTTCTACTGTATATTCCAAATGTGGATGAGAAACTGAGTACAGATACCCAAACCACTGAATTTTGGTAGAAAGATGTGGGTTTTTTCAGGCTTCATGCATGCTGACATCTTTTTAATGGAATGCTTATATTGTTGTGCAAATAAACAATTGAGAGTTAAAGCACTCATCAACAACATTATTATTTACTCGGAATAATCTCATATTGATGGTGGTCACGTCAATAGTGATCAAGCTCACAATTTTTTACAATTTAACGTTGAATTGTCAAAAATTATAGACACAGGTCAAAGGTGAGCAAGATAACTTCTACCCACCATAGATAGAATATGTGTTTCACATATAATTGCATATTATACAATTATTCGGCCTTCATAAGTTGCTTATTTATTACTATATATTGAGCGAATATCTACATAATTTAGTATAAATATGAATAATTGTAGGTAAAATCCCAAGTTGGATTCAATTGATGTGAAAGGGGGCATTTTGGAGCTTAATTAGGGTTGGTTCGAAACAAATTAAAAATAAATCGGACTACACGTGATCAACTAAAAGATTTAATAGAGTATTTAGAAAAAAATCGTAAGTTTCGAGAGTTGAAGTTAATATTTGAAACACTTTAAGGACTTAATTGCAAACTTTTGAAACTTGCAATTGAATTGATTAGGAATGATTATGCTAGGTGGAATATTAAATTCTAAATATTGAAAGATGGAGAATCCAAATTGCAAATATAAAATATTTGAACTGAGCAAAGGGGAAAAAAAAATAGGGGACCAAAATGGATGAAAATGCGAACTTGTGCCTTGGCGATCACAATGCACTAGCCCGTGCGATTGCAAGGACTTAAGATGCAGAAAAGAAGGCAAACAGATTGTGACATACAATTGCATTACGTTACCTTGTGCGGTCGCATGGTAATAATTGTCATATTCAATTTTGTTTTCTTGTTCGCCTCAACTTTCACTTGAAACGCGATTAAGGCACAATTTTTATCCCAAATTTCGAGAATTTGACAAGGGTACATATAGAACCCTTAATCTAACATATCGCATTTGATTGAGAAGAAAAATGAAGTAAAAACCTAGAAAATATATTGAGAATGATATGTCAAAATTTTTTTTTGAAAATGTGAGAAAGTTGAGGAGTTACCATGAAACTAGCCGAGCGAGAGGTGTCTTTCAAATTGGTGACTGCCAATTTTGTCAAAGAGAAAAGAGACGGGGTGCTATGTATTTGACGTTGTGAGAGAAAGAATGGTCCAACTTCACATTTAATTTTAGAATACATTTTGGTTTCAGGTAGGGTCTATTTGTACGAGTTTGGTAGGTTTGGACCATAAACCTACTCGACATATACAATTTCAAATATGACTATGCCATATCCAACTTGAAATAATGCCAAAATCGACCCAATCGATTTGAATTTTCGAGTTGTAGGTTTTTTGCCTGCCCTTACTCACATGCATCACATTCTTTACTTAGCTTCTACTTTTCTTATATTGACACAAAAAGAGCAAAATAAATTGACCCCTCCTCTTCAAATTCATGTACTATAATTATGTTTTAATTGTTAGGGTGGTTTGATGAATATTATTGAGAAAAAAATGTATTTTAAATAGTGATATAATGGAAAATATATGGTTAAAAAGTAAGAAAAAGTTATTGATGTGATGAAAAATATGTGATTAAAAATGAGTTTTAAGAAAATGTATTTTGAAAGGATGTGTATCAAACCGTAAAATTTTGGCATCTAGAATCGAAGGGTATTTTAGGTATTCCAATCCTAGTGAAACTGAAAGGGGTGCATATCTTGTCAAAAGACAAATGTAATCCACTGGTTCCCAAAGTATTTCTTGGGTTACTGTCCCCAGTTTTACACTTACTTTCTTCTTCTCGGGATGTCCGCAACGCCACCCCAATCAACCACACCCACCCGCTCTATGTATATATATGGTATCTGTCTATCGTTTACATTGCCCACAGAAGCTTAAACCCTTGTAACTTTACCCCCACAAAATGCATCAACTCTGTTAATTAATCCCTTTCTTTCAGTCCCATAAACACACAGAATTACATACACGTAGATATATATAAAATGGCAGAGCTAGAGTATCAACGTAAAGCATGCCATAACAGCACAAGTAATGGAGTCTTGAAGCTCTTTGGTTTTAACGTAACAGAAGAAGAAGAGGTAGAATCCACCAAAAGAAGATCAGGATCACCGGAGTCCGGTGGTTTTCCGACCTCAGACGGCCGGAAATACGAGTGCCAGTACTGCTGCCGGGAGTTTGCTAATTCACAGGCCTTAGGTGGTCATCAAAACGCCCACAAGAAAGAGAGGCAACAATTGAAACGTGCACAAATGCAAGCGAACAGAAACGCCACCGTGTCTTATATGAGAAACCCTATGGTCTCCGCCTTTGCTCCGCCGTCTCATCATCTACTTTCTCCGTCGGGTCCGGTGGTTATTCCTGCTGCCGTGCAGCCTTCTCCGTCGTGGGTTTATGTTCCACGCGCCGCACCTCCCTTCCATGTGTCGCATGGGTGCGTGTTTCCCGCTAATACAACTGGGAGGGGTGTAGCGAACTCATCGTATGCCAGCAGTGCAGGGGAGTCTATCTTGACAAGTGTTGCGGGTCAACCCGTTAAAGCCCGTAGAGGGAAGCTGGATGGGCCTTCATTAAGTAGATTCTCTAGACCGGATGATGGGCCTAATTTCGATGATACATTCGGGCTTGATTTGCATCTCAGCCTCGCGCCAGCCGAGCCATAAGTTTAGCCGAGACTTGGGAGTTCAGATTCAAGAAAAGGTTGGCTTGGCTAATCAGCTAGCTAAAAAGCCGAAGTTAAATTTATGGGTAGTCAAAGTTTGTACATTTTAAGATTTATTTCTAAAGGAAAATTTTCTACATGCACTGCCATCTTATTATTTTCATTCTGAATTTCTGAATTATAGTTTATAAAATGCTTAAAATACAGTAAAAATGGTACAAACAGTACATTACCAAAAAGAGAAAAAAAAAATACCACCTGGTGAAAAGAATATTTTGAGTTAAATAATAGAAAATAATAATATAGAATTAAAGACAATAAAAAAAAATACGGACGTCTTTTAATTGATTAACTAGCATGTGGTCGTTTATTAATATTTAATATTCATTAGGAAATTTCACGTGTAATGTATTTTATAAATCTTCGTTATTTTCAGCGTATATCGAATAAGAAAAGGTAACAAGTCACGAACGTCCTATTTGGTTTAGACCAATTGGAACATATATATGTGTACTATGAAGACTTGTGTAATAAATTTCATCATAATCAATCGAGCTTACAAATTAAATCACAAGTGTATGATTTGCTATCAATTATTAATAATCATGAAAAGCACTATGACAATTTTGGGGACCGATGGACAAAATAGTAGAAATTAATTTGGATTGGATGCTTTTCTTATCCTTTGAAATTTTGTTGACAATAGGTGTCTAGCACTATGTTTGGAAAAGAAAATTAGAGAGAGAAGAAAACGAGAGGAAACATGGAAGGAAAATGATCGAATAAGATGTGACTTTTTGAGAACTTGTGCAATGCTCGACTTAGGATATAATTTTCTTAATGCACGTTATCGTATAGAGTGTAGACACAATCTTTGGAAAAGAAAATTAGAGAGAAGAAAATGAGAGGAAACGTGGAAGGAAAATGATCGAATAAAATGTGACTTTTTGAGAACTTTTGCAATGCTCAATATATATAATTTTCTTAGTGAACGGTATCATATATAAATAAATAATATAACAATGAATAGAGAATATTTTTATGATGACTGATTATTTATGTCTTAACTCTAATCAAAATTAACCTTAATTGGAAACACACAAATTCAATGGTTTTGAATTTCATTTTTTTTTTAATTCTAACTACCCACTAAAATGAGTAATGCTACCCTTACATAGTGAAGTTTTACAGAAGCCTCACAGATCACATACAGAGGGCAGGGCGGGAAAAAATTTGAACCAAATTTTAATCAGGTCAGGCAGGACCCACCTCGTGTGAGGGTCGATAAAAGATCTGTGAACTGACCATCTATACATTTGGATTAATCCAACTAAAATAGCAATTAAAAAGCAAGCAAAATATAGAGTTTTAACCAAGTCAGGGAGGGGACTAGGGATCTTGATCGATTCACAATTGTTACTTTACCCTATTTTAATTTTTAATTACCACTCAATTATTATTTTATAATGACAAAAAACATTTCTTATATTCTAATTTTCTCTCTCAAAATAGATTAATCTAAGTTTTACCTATAACCCTACTATTTTTTTTTCTACGAAAGGTACGCAAAGATAAAAATAAAAATGAATTTAAAATATTCATCAAAATTACACTAATCATAGATGTATATATGTATCTTCCATAGGTCTTAATGTTGTTTGTTATTTGAACTAGAAATACATATTACTTCTCGATCTCAACGCGAATCTAACGACTACCCTAAAATTGGTCAAATAATAAGATATCAATCGATTTGATAATAAACAGTCAACCAACACAAGAACTATAACTAGAAAACAATCAATTTAGAGATGAAAGAGTTAAAAAGGTTTCATTTGTAATCCTAGTAACACAAGTTTAGCCTAACATGGTTAATAATTAAAAATACAAGAGAACTTTTAAGCACATAAACAGGATGGAATAAAAATTGAGAACAATCCTCAATCTAGACTTTTAAGGGAATTCTTGCATTTATCTCCAAGATTTTATGTATGAAGTTTGGTGTGTTTCTTGGTGTTATGAGGCTTGACTTCAATCTCGAAAGCCCTAAAAACGAGTCCAAGATAACCTAATTCGCTCGAAATTAGGTTTTCAAGATACCCTAACTTTTTATCCAAGACTTCGATAACTTATCGCTGAATAGCTAACTACCATTCTCCGGGTGAATACTTTCCCTTCTCATTTTTTTCCCACCCATTTCCTTTCATGATCCTAAAATTTCTCAATCCAAAGGGCCCCTATCTTGAAACAGGGATTTGCAAGCATAATCATAGATTAGTTGAAAACCAGTGAGAAAAAAAAAAACCAAGTTTCTTCTTGGACATACAGCAAGAAGTGATTGACAAGGCAAAGATCAAGAAACTTCAAAATGAATTCCATTCCGACAACCAAAATATTGGGTGTTGGTTAGTGTCGACCCATGAAATTTCCTTCCATCATCAGTGCATTTATTAATAGAGATGTGACAACCACTCATGTAATGTAATTCAATCAAGAAAACCCCTAAACTCTCGTGTTGTGGGACTTAGACAAGTCACCTTCAAATTTTAGTTTTATTCGCACTAATAGAAGTTAAAAGCCAAAGGGACCATTCATGTGCTGGCAGCGTACGATATTTGCTTGAATTTCAATGCTCCTTAACTTTGTCTCGTGCCAAAAATTTTAAGGTTGGACATTATTTGTGTGGCCTATAAAAATAACAAGTAATTTGGTTCGATTAATTCTAAGTTGTACAAACTAATTATTCAATTTCTGGTCTAAATACCCTATCATAGTTTAAATTCAACATATTAAAGTGTATTTTTATTCACGGAATCAATTTTAATTCATGGGCTAAAATGTAGTTCAACTAAACAATGATACATATCTTATATATCAGTCAACTTCTACAAATCTACTTGTTTCCATTAAACCACCCAATTATTGAGTTGAATGCAATATTTTTATGTGAATTACTCTTTTACATAGATCAAATAAAATTATAATACAACTTATTTGAGTTACAATAAATAAGTTGTCCTATGATAAGTTCATAGGCCACTTGATTCCTGTAATTTTGCTAGTATCGGCGACAATGACAAGCTAAGATTGTTAGGAAACTGGTTTTATAAATAGCGAAATGGATTGAGTTTGGGCTCGAATTTAAGTGGAATTCGTAATCCAAAATTAAAAAGACCAAGTTTATTCATGTTCTACTTCGCAAGGGGATTAGCGTGTTATATTTATTTTTATCGAAAATCATTTGGTTTTGAATGAAATATTTTGATTCAAAGTAACCCACTAGAAACTTGGTATAAGGAAGAATTTAGGGATGGCAAAAAAGTTCGACAGCTCGCACAGTTCGGGCTCGGCTCGAAAAAAGCCGAGCCAGGCCCTGCTCGGGCTCGGTTCCACTGAGCCTCATTTTGAGGACTCGGCCCGAGCCGGGCCGGCCCGCAAAAAAAAAAAACCACAAAATTTGTCAACTTATTCCACTCATCATGAAACTAATAAACTAATTATAAGTGACAAATTTATCTCATAATGTATCACATAAATTATTTTGAAAAATGGGTGATATTTGTTTGTTTAATAATTATTGTATTATTAGCTTATTACTGTTTTCATTTCTTTAAAACTTTAAGTGCCTAAATATTTAAAGTGAGCATTTTCTCATTTACACAAATGTTTATTATTCTATATTAAGTGAAATTATTAGTGATATATATTGCTTGATTACATTTAAAAATTGAGCTAATTTCATCAATGATTACTAAAATTTGTAAGAAAATTTAAATGGATCATTAAAAAGATTTCTTACTTTATTATAATAGATAGTTACTCATTTATAAATCTAACACGTTATCCGACATTAGGCTATAAGGTGCCGCAAAAAAAAAAAAAAAAAACCTCGAGGCGGCTTGGGCTCGGGTCAAAAGCTCGGGCCAAGCCTCATTTTTTTTGGTTGAGCTCGGCTCGACTCGTTGACATCCCTAAAAGAATTTGATTGAAGTGTTACAACTTATCCCACATAGGAAAACTTCAGAACTTTTATTCAGCCCCTGTTTGACATCCATTCTATTTCTCATTTTTTTTCTCTTTCTTCATTTTAACCACGTATTCTATTAATAAAATAATATTAAACATAAACCCAAAAATCCTTCTTATTTTTTCACCACACATTCTTCTATCAATCATTATTCCAAAATTTATTCTTTCTTCAAAATGGGTGTCAAACACAAGCTTAGTTTAAATAGTGAAAGCTCGGCAATTGAGTTCGGAATCCAAGGAGTATCACTTGTCTTTCGAAGGGGAGACCTAAATCATATGGGATTTGGTCCAAATCCCTCATGTGCACCGTCGTCGCGTCCAGTTGGCACCTGCACAAGTTCGGTCCGACTCAATTTGATGTGGTGCGGGGTAGGTCTGTCATTTTCCCCGAGCTTTTCTAGTTGTGTCTGACCGTATGTTTGTAATTGACTTCGCAGACGCTTCTGTTCGTATAGTAATATATCTGAACAGTCATCATTGTTGATGAAGAAGCTTTTTAGGCTATTTAAATGGTCACAAACACTCTATACTTCTATGCCAGAAGTATTACACTAGTTTTTGGTTGTATATATACGAATATACATTGTAATATAAACACCATGACATACAAACACAATACTTCATATATTCTCTTCCACAAAGTTGGGTTCTTTGAAACTCTTGCAGATTGATGTGTTGTTTCCGTAAGAGGATAAATTAATCCTATGTTAGGAGATGATTGTTGTTTGCCTTTAAGGGCTATAAAAAGGGAACAAATTCATTTGAATGATAAATAGTAAATTCGCTGGGCTCGAATTACAATCATGTTTCGATTTTTGTTCGCTGGGCTCGAATTACAATCATGTCAAAGATTGGCATAGATAGTACTAGAAAGTTGCAATATCATTGTCAAGATCAATTACTCAAGTACAATTATAATGCAAATGGAATAGAAATTATTGCACTGACATATATATACAAAACTCTATTCATATATATATGTTTATCTCTTATAGCATCTTGAAGTTCAAGATCACATTAAAATTATTGCACTACCATTTTCCCCATTGAATCAATTTGACAAACGGTCAAGATTGAGAATTGTTGTGGTCGAAATCTGTCAATTGCTAACGATCTTGAAAAAGTAAATTGATCCCATTATCACGCCGAACAATAATTCTGAACGCGAATTGTAAGCGACGTGTGATGCCGTAATGTACTTGCTTGTATTCATACATCTTTATGGAGTTGTCTATTTTAAGATGAGTAATAACAAAGTGGAAAAAACATTATGTGATCTGAATTTCTTCTTCCTATTCACTAGCCCTTTTTCAAACCTCTATTTACAAACACAATGTCACAAAATTCCCAAATGATACGTATTTCTCCATACCATTTTAAGATTTAGAGAGTGCCACATGCCCACTTCTTCCAGTTTGTGTTTTTGTGCAGTTTTAGATCCATACATCTTGCAGCATTCTTATTCAGTAATTCCATTGATGGAGACATGCTAACTTCAATCCATGTTCACTTCATCTTCTTGTTAATTATAGTATTGTACTTGATTGTGGTGTCATGGGATTCCTTCACTTTGTTATTGCTAATGATCACTCTTGGTCGAGAACAGACCAAGAACCAATTTTGGACAAGACTATTTGAAAGCATGTTGACCCTACCAAAGTTGGTCGATGCACGAACGAGGACAAGAACTATGTAGGGACCTGACTACTTTGAAGATCTATGGAGTGCTCCTAAATTGGATCGTGTTGGGGTGAAGGGCATCTCGTGATCCGTAATATAATCCGATTTATACCATCTTGACATGATTCGATTTACATTTGTACTGTATCTTTTGAATTTAGATCTCAATCTATTATGAATCTTGCTACTTATAAAATATTGATTGATAACTTTACACGAGTAGCATCATATGCATTCATTTTAAAAATTGTTAAAAACTGTTTCTTAAATCAAAAATCCGAATTTTTGATAACACCAAAGTTGTCAACAATTTTTATAAATCATAATTGTAAAAATGGGTGGTGCTAGTGGTACATCACCACTTATACAAGGGTGTCCATGATGGATACCGGCGCCCTCCTATTGGTGGGGTGTCAGGGTGATAGTGGGGGCCCTGACACCCCACCAATAGGAGGGCGCCGGTGTCCATCATGGACACCCTTGTATAAGTGGTGATGTACCACTAAAATAATTCTTATAAAAATAGCTTATTAGGGTTTTTGTTAGTTCAATTTAATGGAACTGTCACCTAGGACCCACTTTTTCTAGAATGTCAACCATCTTGGTCCAATTTTCCACACATCCTACACGTTTAGGTGAAAGTACCATGTGTAAGGGAGCTGTAAAAGAATTAAGAATTTGAATTAATGGTAAAATTTGATTATAAGCGCTCCTTTTATTCCAAATTATGGACCCTTTGAGCCACTTTTTTTTTTTTTAATCAAAAATTCATTTTTTTCAAGACTCATTTCTAATCATACATTTTTAATAAAATAATATTACACGTAAATCGAAAAAAATTCATTTTTAACCACATATTCTACAAAAATTGCTATTCAAAAATACATTTTTTTTCTCTCAAACAAGGGCATAATGAAATGAATAATATTTTTTTGGAGAATGTGATTAAAAAATAAGAAAAATATTTTAGATTTACATGTAATATTATTTTATTAAAAAATGTGTGATTGATAAGAAAAGTGAGAATAATAAATTATAATTTAATGAAAAATAATGAAGGCCAAACAGAGGCTATTATATTGTATTTAATCTGTTTAATTTTCTTTTTAATTCACTCGAAAAAAAAAATGAAAAATTAACGTAAAGTGGTGCAACTAAATTTTCTAAAAATTTCAATTAATAAGACTGTGATTAAAATATTTTGTTTAGGCTTTGACTTGAAAATTTCTCACGAGATAGATCGGTCCTCGTGTTCTAGACGAGTAATCTCATCAGTAATAAGGAAAAAAAATAGAGAAAAAAATGTGACAATGACATAATCACAAGTGATTGTTCACACTGAGCTGCCCATTTAATTTGGACGTTAAATAGTTTTCTGAAAGCAACCTTACCCATCTTTATTTGTTCAAACATGACATTAGCCATGATTATTCATGTTTGCACCTTTGCGGCTTCAAGATTCCTTTGAGAGTTCAGACTATGCCCGCCATTTGACTATTAGCTCCCGTCATTTGATATTATAATTTTTTGAATAATATTTTTTTAAAAAAAATATGTGATTAAAAGAAGAGAAAAAAATGAATTATAATTTTAATGAGTGCCAAACGGGGATTAGATTATGTCCCTATTTGGTCCCAATGTTTTAAAACTCACTTTTTCTTCAAACTCATTTTCGACGAGAATATTTTATGGGATCCAAATCTTTTATCAACTTTTCGATCATATTTCGTCAATTTTTATCAAAATCTACTAAAAATATGATTTTTAACTTAAACAAACATGGACTTTGTATCGATGGACACTTATAGTACCATGGTTCACTTTCTCTCGTTTGGTGTTTAGAAAGTGTGAAAGAAAAATTGCATGTCCAATAGAATGGATTCCATACGAGTAGTATTAGAGCTGCACTCAAAAACGTAGCCATATGTATGGACATACACGATGAATTCTTAGTTGCAGCCGAAGGAAGATGGTGGACCTTGATTTGGATGATCAAGAAATTCGTGGTTAGCTGTCAAGACAATTGTTCATGTAAGATGGTTTCCCATGAGTCCATGAGGGAAACTCATTCGTATACAAGTCGTAACTAATCACATCATTTAAAAGTCATACTATTAAAGTGAGTTCACTTATACTAATTAAAAAAGAAATTACACACAAATTTTTTTTTACATGAAAAGGGACCGGACTATAGCCAAGTCCGGTCCAGTTCAGTCCCCCTACATCCGTCGCTATTTATACTCGATTCAATCTCGTCTTTAACAATGCTCTACTTGCACAATTTTCATAAATGGATAACTATGATATTTGATCAAAGTCTTCTCTGTGGCTCTAATGCTATGTTACAATGTTATCTAAAAGTTTAAGCTATTATAAAAGGATCAACTCTTCTCTGTGGCTTAGAGTTGCATTCTTAGGCAGCAGGCATAATATAGACTGTTGTGCTATTTGTTTCAGCTGCTTCAGCCTCCATTGTCAACAAAAAATCTTCAGTCTTGTGTTGTGTGGAAAAGAGTTGAATATAATGGAGTTGAAGCATGAATTTTGTTCAATTAGCACTGATATTTTCCTCTTCTTTTTTCTTTTTGATTTCATCAATTACTGGTTTTGACCCACCCTTGATAGTTGCGCCAATTGAAGCCCCGCCCCCGCTGCCATCTCTAACTACTAAAGTTAATTCATAAATGGACAAAAAGAATCACATAAGCATCTCACCTTGTCATCAACTTTAGTGAAATTATGCATCGGTGAAAAGCATAACATCTAATGCATTAACAGATACATGCAGCAGCTTTCTTGGCGTACAAAGAAGGTAAAAATTCGACCGATTTTGTGGTACCACTCCGATAATGTTCATTAGACTTGACCCGTTACATACTTGAAAGAACATAACGAGAGTGTCTGGTGTGGATTAAAATTATATTTTTCTTTAATAAATTGTGATAGAAGTTTTTGAAATATGTGGTTGAAAAATTGTGGAACTCATGAAAGCTATAATTAATATTAATTGTTTGACTTTAATTTAAATTAAAATATGAATTTAATCTGTACCAAATAGGCTCAATATTACATTTCCCAGTTCTTTCACGAGGATAAACCTTGATTCATGTGCCAACTTGTATATATTGTGCTTGTTGGGTTTTTATACCTTAAAAATTCGGGTTATAATTTTAAATTTTTTGGATTAATTATGTCAACGTCACAATTGATTGGCTCAACCCGAAAACAAATTAGACCACTGGAAGCAACTATTAATTTGTGTTGCTTGTAGCCCGTTCATTAGTTGGAGGCCCTTTTAGGCATTAGCCCACTTTGCCTTTCTGTTTGGCCCACCTTATGTCAGCCCAATTTGTTTTGTCTTCTTGTCCATCTCTTGTTTTGTTTCTTGGCCAAATTGTGTTTAGCCCATCTACTTACCTAGACCTAAAACTATATATTAGTGCCCCTGGTTGGTCAGTGTTGTGTGAGTGCAAATGTGTGAGAAAGGGGTCATTCTGTGTGCTTGAGCTTTTGACCTAGTGTTACTTTCTCTTTCTTTTCCTTTGTGGTCAAATTGCATCCACCATTCTGGATCCTATTTGTTGACTCCAAAAAATGGACCGATGACGTGGCCAATAAAAAATAAGAAACTAAAATCCACACTTGCCAAATTCACTATACATTTGTAGTTCAAGTCACTCCTTTTAATAGATGGACCAATGGGAATGTTAATCCAAGGTGTTTTTCAAGTGCATTGTGATTTAGCTGGTACAAAAAGGTCAGTTGAGTGGAGTAAAGAGAATTAAAATTTACTTTGGATGTCTAAATTTGCATTAGTCTCCAATGGTGTCCAGTGTGGTTTTTTATACTCAACGAAAGGGGAAAGACATCTGTTGGATGGCCAAGCACATAGGTATACTAGGTCCAATGGTCCTTATTGATGTCAATCAATCAATCACACCATTTAATGTTAAGATTTCCATATCTCTACTTACAGGCTAAGGGTTTGACTGCGTGCAGAGGCAGTGCTGGCATTGTGTTGTCTTGTTAATCACTTCATAAGGTCTGTTGTTGGCTAACTACCCCCGCATCACTAGGGATGAACTCGCATTGGGGACCTCTACAGAAGATGGTTGGACGAAAGGTTTTTATGTGGAGTTCGCCTCAGCACGCATAGAACCAGATCGCCCACATCCTCACGCCACATGCAACTTCATCTGTTTGCCACGTAGTGTTTTTTATTTTTGACAATTATTTATATGAGTAACATCAGTCCCCTAAATCTCAACAAATCTACAGAGAACCGTCTTTATTGATGCAAGTCCGGTTGTTTTACAGGGGTTAAGCAGGAAATGGAGAAAACTCACATCGACCCCAACAGACAAAAGAAGATGTCACTCCCATCACTTCTCGAATTTCAAAAGTCCACGCATAATATAAATAATCATACCTAGACTTAGCTTTACACTTCGATTTTTAGGTCCGTTGATTTATATTTATACTGGTTAATTGATTCATAACCGAGAACCCCTAAGCATAGATTAACATTTTAAAATTCCTTTAGGCTCCTTAGATATTGTTAAACTCCCTAAATTAGAGGAAAGTCGGGACAAACTTTTTCAATTAATTAACATTATAAAACCCCAAAAAAAAAAAAGCCTTAAATTTATTATCAATATTTTTTTTAAGGGAGTCTTACTTGTGATTTTTTCGAACGACAAAAAGTTAAAAGAGAAAGAGATAAAAGCGTGGTATGACCTTAAAAGAAGGATGCCTTGTTCTCTTGTCTCTTTACTTTTGACATACTGTCTTCTCTTTGCTTTCGTTCGTGCTTTAATTTTTGTGAGAATTCTAAATTTTATTTCAATATCAATGCCCCGTTCGGTAGGGATTAAAATTGAAAATATGACTGTTATTAGATCTCACTCGTCTAATAAAAGTCAATAATAACGGTTAGTTTTTCAATTTTAATCTGATTTTAATCCCTACCGAACGGGCTCTAAGTCACTTCATTTGAATTTTTTTAGTTGGAGATTGGAATTATATATATATTGATCGAATCAGCTAGTTCAGTCGGAGTGTAACAATATTGATTTTAAATGAATGATAAAGCAAAATAAATTATGGAATTCGACGATCTCCTAGAATAAAATAAAGTTCGATAGATATCATGAAATTTAATCTAAGTTGAGTGACTAATAATCTCTTAGGTTTATAACTTTTTTTTTTTTTTTTACAATTATATTAAGTGGGTGTTTGGTGAAAATTAAAATTAGATTTTTAGTAGATTGTAATAAAAGTTTTTGAAATATGTGATTGAAAAATTGTGGGACCCATAAAAAATATAGTTAATATTGATTTTTTGACTTTTGACGCGTTTAACATGTTTTGGTTTTTTTACATAACTCATAGGATTCCTTTAGACAATAATTCAGTCGGTACAACATTAGGATGACAACTGTACAAAAAAGATGAACAGATCGAGAATCATCTTTTCTTCTTTTTGGATTTTCCATTGCAGAACAATGAACCTAAACCAAATAAAGTTACAGTACCTTTGGCAATGTAAGTTGGAGGAATGTTCAAAACTGGATTAACGTGAACTCCATTGCCATAAGATCTGCTTGAACTCTTGTTCAATGGAGGTCTTTTTGGTGCAATATTGGAATAGTTTTGGCTGAAAAGTGAAGAATTTGCAGATGGGTTTTTGTTCTTAGTTGATGGCTCTCTCAGTGAATTCTGCTTGTGAATAACTTTCGGCAATGCCGATGGCTTCGGATTCGGAGTCGAACCAGTCGAATTGCTTCTCGATAGAAACTTTAAAGATCGAAGCAATCCATTGTCAGCATTTAAACTGTAGCTTCTTCTGAACTGCCAAAATGGCTTTGTGGGTGGTTTCTCTTCTTCATCACAGGTGTTTGATAAAAATTCTATGAGAGTCTTCTTCTTTGTAACCGTGTCTTCATTTGCATTTTGAACAAATTTACGAGTCTCTGTAGATGGACTTGGCTCAATTGGCTCCGATTGATAAATTTCTTTGGTGGGCTCGAATTTCTTGACTTCAACGGGGAGGATTTTGCCATCGGCAAAGAGTTCATCAGCAGATGAAAGTTCTAACGAGAAATGATCACCAATTGAGAAATCAAAATCAATGAAATCCAAATCTGATTGAGGGTTGTGGGATTCTACTGGCACGAAATCTGCTTCTCTTAGATCATAAGAGAATGAGATTCTTGGACTTACAACATCAACTGCCATTTTTTCCAAGATCTTAACAGTGACAAATGGGGAATTTATACAACAGATTAATACACGGGATTCAAGAAAGTGCAACTTCGTTTCAGATTTGGAAGTCAAAAAGAGACTGAGAGAAAATAATTGAATTTATGGGATTCTGCTTTTTTTTTCTTTTTGAGTGTTTTGAAATTATGCCATATATTGGTAGAGCAAAAGTATGTTGGAGGCACATACCATGATTTACTGAGGAGTGAAATTTTTCCCAAGTGATTGAATTTCAGCACCGAAAGGCTAATATAGGGGTAAATCTTTGAATTTTACTTTCAACATTCAAGCCACTATTTGAGGGAAAGGAAAAATAAATAATATGAAACTCTATAAACATGCTATGTTCAATTCAATATTATAATCAATTAGGTTAGAGGTGGCAGTGATTTAGTTTGGCTCAATGAGAATTCAAGTGTAGTGAAAGAATTGACTCGAATCTATGGTTAATCGAGAGTCGGACAATATCTTTGTTATGAGACTCAAGAGTAGTCAAATTTTTATAGAACCAAATCGAACTGAATTGACTCAAAAGTAAATAAATTTATCTAGAATCAAATTGAATCGAACTTGTTGATTCTAGTCTAGTTTAGGTGGTTTTGGAGAAAGTTTCCACTTGTAATCTTGGGGAGGGCACTATTTTATTTTATTTTTTGCATCTTGCTATACAGAGTAATGTTATTTATCCCCAATACAGTGATACTATAATCATATCTAATTCTACAAGTAGTTGAACGGCTCGTCGTAAGTCTCACGTATTTTTTTATTTACGAGTATTAAGACCTTGAACTACCTGAATTTTTTTTTAACTACCCAAGTTTTGGATGTTGCCACAAATTTGTATGCATCTCGCTAGATGGAGTGATGTTATCTACCACAATATAATGATGCTATAGTCATATCTAATTATACAAGTAATGAAGAAGCTCGCCGTAAATATAATATATTTTGTTATGTAAGAGTATTAATACCTTAAATTATCCAAGATTCGTCTTGAGACTAATTTATTAACTTCTCGCTAAAAGCGTGCACGACACGAATAAAAGACAACGAAATGTAGTGTACTATCAAGATATATTTTGGGTGTTTTGAAGTGTTTGCTAATTTTCGAAGAAACACAAAATGATGATGCCTATATCTATTTGGTCTCTTAGAGTACTTGAATTCCGTCCAAGAGAAATTAACTTTTTCCTTTTCATTTCACAGCCTTTGTCTGGTAAAAGAGATGCCTCAATTCATGAATGTGGCATATTGATTTGAAACAGACCCAAGAATGTAGCAACCCCAAAAGGAATGTTGAGAGTGACATTTTTCTAGTGGGAAACTTTTTTCTGTAGAAATTCTAATGGTCGGCGATAAAATTCTCCAGATTTATGTTGAGAAAGTTATCTGCCCATAATAATGCTCTATTCTTTTATCATAATTCTCTTCTGTGACTGATTCACTTCATCATCGAAGCACGGTAGACAAAAGCGAGTTTAAAAGACTTGCATGTACTTTAAGCATAATAAACGTAATCAACACTAAACTATCCTTTCTTGCAAAGCAAACAAGAATAATCTTAATTACGGTTGGGATTTGCACATGGATGAGATTGTTCAATATGGTATCAAAACAGAGCCAAGTCGTGCCATCATTCGTTTTCTATTTACAAAAAAAAATAGGTTAGAACTAAGAAAAAAATCCGTTGAAGTGCATGTTTGGCAAAGCTTAATTATTTATAAGTTAATCAAACTTTTTTTTATTCACACATTCCGTATGATTCACAATTTTACCTACTTATTATTTACACGTATCGCAATTTATCATTTAATAAAAAACATTTTGCCAAAAACTCTTTAAATAAGATTTTCTTATCTTTATCAACTTAAATCATTAAACTGAAGTGGTTCAACTTGAATAGATGAAAATATAGTCCATGTCATATTTGGTGCGCATTAAAATTTTTCATTATAATTCTTCTACTCATTTTCAACCACACATTCTTTAATAAAATAATATTTTTCATCACATCAATAACTTTTTCTTTTTCAACCACACGTTCTCCATCAATCTACTATTTCATAATACAATCTTTCAAAGAGCGTGTTTGTAGAGATGTCAAAAAAGCTCGCTAGCTCGGACGACTCGGACTCGGCTCAGAAAAAGCTCAGGCCGAGCCTCATTTTTTTGGCCGGGCTTTGCTCGGCTCTGCTCTGCTCGGGCCCAAAAAAGCTCGAGTCGAGCCTGAACCTTTTTCTTTAATTTATAATACGTATAAACCACACAAATTTTAAATTTTTTAAGTAAAAAATATAGATTGGCATTAAAAAAAAAAAAGCCAACCCGGCCCGGGCTCGGCCTGCTAAGGCTCGGACCGAAAGCTCGAGTCAAGCCTTATTTTTTTTGACTCTGCTCTGCTCGGCTCGGCTCGGCTCGGCTCGGCTCAAAAAAAGCTCGGCACAAAAAAACTCGAGTCAAGTCCGAGCTTTTTTTTCGGCTCGACTCATTGACATAGCTACATGTTTGGTACAGCTCAAAATCCAATTAAAATTGAAAATATAGTTTTTATTGGGTCCAACATGTTTAATAAAAGTTAACGACTAATTTTTTAAATTGAATTCGATTTTAATCTCTACCAACCACACTCAAAATAATATGGCTCAAACACATCCTCAATTTTTGTAAAAAAAAAAAAATTTCTAAACTCATTCTCAACTATACATTTCATGATAATAACAATTTTTTAATCAAAAATTTTATTAATTTTTATCGAGGGCACAGAAGAGATAAGACTACAGACAATCCCACGTTGGAGTAGGAGAGAGCAGTACATGCCTACATGGTAACAATGTCTCTATATCTCAATCCTCGCTGGCCTTTTTTCATTATTCGTGAACAAATCATGTTACCTGACCACTAGGATCACGTGCCATGGAGACATACTTGGTACCTCTTATAAAAATTTATTACAACTGACAATGAAGTGACTAGGGGTGTGGGCGTGTAATCCAACTGCGAATGCAGTGTACTACTTCCATTTTCATTCTCTGATTCAACTCTTCACTGTTGAATATATTCCCAACATATTTGACTGAGGACGAGGTAGAACTAAGAATTGAGATCTAACCTTCTTCCTCTCTATTTCACATTTATTTCAAAATAAATAAATAAATAAATTATTCTTTCTTTTCTTTGTTGAGATTTGTTTCGACCGTGTTTGCGACAAGTAAATTGAGCCCCCATTTGAGCCCCACTTTTTCAGAATAAATTTTGTAAAAAAAATGATTTTTGGAAGAGTACATGATTCGAGAGAACCCACATTTCACTTTCATTTCAAACTGAATCTAACTATCCGATCCAAGTCAAACCCGTATTGATAAAGGATAGGTGATAATAAAAACGGAAAATTTAGAGAGAGTGCCTATAGTACTATTTTAGAGAGATTCTTTGATATTGTTTGATTCGTATTTTATTTTCAGAACTCTTTCATAATCACACATTTTTCAATAATAATTTTACACATAAATCGAAAAATTTTACATTACATTTAACCACACATTCTTCAAAAAATATTTTTTTTCCTCAAAATGGAGCTCAAACAAGGGCTGATCATAGTTTGATACTAGAAAATGGACTTGCATTTGAAAACTCGAACTTCCCCATAAAATTAGAAATTATATCGGTTTGTGCAGACATAACAAGTTATGGACTCGTGCTGAAAGATTCCATGAGCTACGAGCAAGACATTGAATCATACCATGAGGAGTTGTCTAAAAGCAAAGGAGATTTGGATGATGTTTAATTCATTCAAAAAAACTTTAGCGAAAAAGAGGATGCCATCATTAATAATGTTCGTGGAACTCTCTTTTTTTCGCATTACGTGGATAACGTGGAAAAGTAGAAATTTAGGAAGTTTCGGAGTATAATCCCTTCAATCACCTCAATCATATAAGGCATATATAGAAGTTGGCTCGTGGCATACATCATGCTTTCTCAATGGACCATCTGATTTCATTTCTCTAAGAAGCAAAATAATCACTTAGCTTTTCCCCCCCCTTAAGTAAAATCAAACTCAATGCATATGGATGCTCCAAAGAAAACTTGAGTTCAACAAGAATTGGATGTTGGATTAGGGATGACCAAGGAAAAGGGATGACAAATTTTATAGGGGAATATTGGACATGCATCGAGCATAAGGGCTGAATTTGGGGTATTTTCATAGGCTATGGCTCATTAAGGATAAAGAGAGACGTATTGCTTGAAAGAGATTCTACTGAGACAATATATTTACTATAAGATATAGAGATTACTCAAAATCTGAATAGAGCTATTCTTGAAAATTATTGTGTCTTTCTTTTAAGACTTAACCATGAGATATTGTTCACGTTAAAACAAGAAAATAGTTACTCATATCACGTTACAAACTTGGAAGATTTCAAAATAATAATCTTGTTTGGATAAATCACTTGTTTATTATTGTTGTAGAAATCCCTCGAGAAATTTTGATTTGGGGATCAGTTTACTCACCAAACGAACACCAACAGAGCTCAGCTTGACCACAACTATCACTTTGGTTGCTTCAAGTTTCTAAACCACAAAGAATTAGGGTGGTGCCTACAGTATCACAAAGGGAGGAAGAGAGCAATTGTTGAGTCTCAAACCCTCCAGAGATGGCTCTCTCTCTCTCTCTCTCTCTCTCTCTCTCTCTCTCGACACACACACACACACCACACGGCTGCTATGAGATGAATGTGATACTTTTAAGGTTAGGCAAGTCCAACTTGCCATTAACCAATTTGCCCAAAAAAAAAAAAGTTCACCTCAATAGCCTAAATAGACGGAAAAGACAAAAATATCCTTAAAATATTATATAATTACATAAATGTGGTATTGTTTAAAAGACAAAAATACCATTTTTAACTTGTAAAGAATTCCAAACATTCTCAATAAAATAAAATCACTTTTTTTATCTGTTTACTCCAACACAGATAAAAATTATTTCATTTTTCATCTGTTTCAAACTTGAAAACAGATAAATTCATCAAACGCTATACAAGAAAATATTATTCACAGCAATCAATGGAATCGGTAAATATATTTACGTATTTTCAAATTCGTTTCGATTAAATTAGTACATTTTTAATATTTAAATCTTATTTCGATATGGATATATAAAAAATTTACAATTTTAAATGGAACTATAATCATTTTTAGCAAAAACGAGAAAAAAATTTATCAGCTTATATAATTGCAGACAAATTTATGATATGTAAAATGCCTAGACATAAGGATGGAAAAATCCATGCCCGAACGACCTGGCCCACTCGTCCGAGCCATTTGGAGCGGCACGTTTGACATCGTTTTTGGGTCATAACTTTCTCTCCTAATATCTGATTGATGTGATTCAAGATGTATTGAAAAGCTAACTCAAAGGGTTACAACTTTTCTTTAGATACCATTTTCGAATTCGATCGTTTTTCATGTCAAAAATTGGTCTCAATATGAAGCTAAAAATTGGTGCAAAACTTTTCAACTTGAAAGTTGATATATGATAATGTTTTGGCTATATTTCATCCATTTGACTCATTTCTTCATCTAATTGACCTCATACACTCTCGAATCTTCATCACAAGGTTAGAAACATGTTTAGAATATTTTCACTTTAGTCCCTGAACTATCACTTTCCTCCATATTAGTCATTTTCACTATTTTCTTCTAATTTCCATCATGTTCGTCCATTGCAGCCTAAACCAAAATACAAGTGTACTTAGAACATTTAGACGCCAATAAATTATGAAAATGCAATTATTAGTACATGAAAAATGTGATAATTGCACTATTATCGTCGCCTATTCGGCGAACTTCCGCAAATTCACCCTTTTTCACTTCATTTCTTTTTTGTTTCACTCCTCTTCGAATCCAATTTTTATGATCACACACGGCTCCATCTAATGCTTCAAAATACATCATTTTCTCCAATGTATTTAAACTACAAAACGACATGAACACACACATCAAAACGTTCAAAAGTGCTCAAGAACGAGTCAAAAACTACGATTTTTAAAGGTATTTGTTGCCCCTTCGGAGTATAGCTTAGTGGTGTAAAGGACAAGAGTGGGGTAGTCTTAACTGAGTTGGCAGTCGCAATGTGAGGGTTCGATTCCTGCCTTTAACAAGGATTGAAATTGAACTCTTTGTAGGCACCAGTAGACAACTCTTATATCCTGACCTGTTGAGGCATATCCCATGATTTACCTCCTCCACGATGCTCTAGGGGCAATGCGGTAGGGACCCTTAAGGTTAGAGTTCAACCATTTTTTTAAAGATATTTTTTTAATGAGTTGATTGCACTTATCATTATATTATTAATTGTTTATTTAATAATTATAAACAATTTAAATAGGTAATTTTAAATCATTTATTTAATGCTTTATGAAAAATTTAAATAAGTAGTTTAAAAATAAATATTTTAATTGTTTACTTAATATTTCATTGTAAAAGAAGATTTTATAATTAAATTCCTTATTTTAATTGGTTTTATAATATTTAATTATAATTGATGGAATATTGAATAGAAAATTAAAAGAGACAATTTATTTTATTTATTTAATGGTTTATTATTTACAACTAAATAATATTTTATTTTTAAATAAACTCTTTTTTTAACTAAATATTAAACAAACTATTAAAATAAACGAATTAAATAAACGATTAAATGAAATAATTTATTTAATGGTTTATTTAATAATTTAAATAAGTGATTTTAATTAAATATTTTAAATCGTTTACTTTAATCGTTTATTTAATGCTTTATAAACAAATTAAATAAGTAATTTAAAATAAATATTTTAATTATTTACTTAATATCTCATTGTAAAAAAAGAATTTACAATTAATTTCCTTATTATAATTATTTATATAATACTTATAATTAATAGAAGATTAAATAAACAAACGAAATATAAATTATAAATAAACAATTCAAAGAAACAATTTAGTTTGTTTATTTAATATTTTATTTTTAAATAAACTATTTTTTGTAACTAAATATTAAACAAGCTATTAAAATAAACAAATTCGATATACAATTAAATGAAATAATTTGTTGTAAATTGTTTATTTTAATTGTTTATTTAATGCTTTATAAACAATTTCAATAAATATTGTAATTGTTCACTTAATATTTCATTGTAAAAGAAGAATTTATAATTAAATTCCTTATTTTAATTGGTTTTACAATATTTAAATATAATTAATAGAATATTAAATAAACTATCGAAATATAAATTTAAATAAAAAATTCAAAGAAACAACTTATGTTGTTTACTTAATATTTTATTATTTATAACTAAATAATATTTTAATTTTAAATAAATTCATTTTTGTAACTTATTATTATACAAAATATTAAAATATACAAATTAAATGAAATAATTTATTTTAATGTTTTATAAACAATTTCAATAAGTAATTTAAAATAAATATTTTAAATCGTTAATTTAATGTTTTATAAACAAATTAAATAAGTATTTTCAAAATAAGTATTTTAATTGTTTACTTAATATTTCATTGTAAAAGAAGAGTTTATAATTAAATTTCTTATTTTAATTGGTCATATACTATTTAATTAAAATGAATGGAATATTAAATAAACAAATAAAAGAAATAATTTATTTTATTTATTTCATAATTTATTATTTATAACTAAATAATATTTTATTTTTAAATAAACTCTTTTTTGTAACTTAATATTAAACAAACTATTAAAATAAACAAATTAAATAAACAATTAAATGAAATACTTTATTTTAATTTTTTATGTAGTACTTTATAAAAAATTTAAATAAGTAGTTTAAAAATAAATATTTTAACTGTTTACTTAATATTTCATTGTAAAAGAAGATTTTATAATTAAATTCCTTATTTTAATTGGTTTTATAATATTTAATTATAATTGATGGAATATTAAATAGACAATTAAAAGAGACAATTTATTTTATTTATTTAATAGTTTATTATTTATAACTAAATAATATTTTATTTTTAAATAAACTCTTTTTTTAAACTAAATATTAAACAAATTAAATAAACATTTAAATGAAATAATTTATTTTAATTGTTTATTTAACATTTTATAAACAATTTAAATAAGTAATTTTAATAAAACAATTTAAATCATTTATTTAATACTTTATAAACAAATTAAATAAGTAGTTTAAAAATATATATTTTAATTATTTACTTAATATTTCATTGTAAAATAAGAATTTATAATTAAATTCCTTATTTTAATAGTTTACATAATATTTAGCCCTTATTTGATCCACATTATTTTTTTCATTCTCATTCTTTTACTCATTTTCAACCACACATTCTTCAATAAAATAATATTTTTCATCATATCAATAAATGTTTTTTTCTTTTTTAACCACATATTTCTCATCACATAAACAAAAAAATACATTCTTTTTGAAATAATGTGCACCAAACAGAGGCTTAATTATAAATAATGGAATAATAAATAAACAGTCGAAATTTAAAATTTAAATAAACAATTAAAAGAAAAAAAACTTATTTTATTTATTTAATAGTTTATTATTTATAACTAAATAATATTTTATTTTTAAATAAACTTTTTTGTATCTAAATATTAAACAGACTATTAAAATAAAAAAATTGAATAAAAAATTAAATGAAATAATTTATTTTAACTTATTATTTAATACTTTATAAACAATTTAAATAAGTAATTTTAAATAAATATTTTACATCGTTTATTTAATGCTTTATAAACAAATTAAATAAGTAATTTAAAAATTATGTTTTAATTTTTTACTTAATATTTCATTGTAAAAGAGTAATTTATAATTAAATTTCTTATTTTTATTGGTTATGTAATATTTAATTAAAATTAATGGAATATTTAATAAACAATTAAAAGAAACAATTTATTTTATTTATTTCATAGTTTATTACTTATAACTAAATAATATTTTATTTTTAAATAAACTCTTTTTTGTAACTTAATATTAAACATACTATTAAAATAAACAAATTAAATAAACAATTAATGAAATAATTTATTTTAATTGTTTATTTAATACTTTATAAACATTTTAAATAAGTAATTTTAAATAAACATTTTAAATCGTTTATTTAATGCTTTATAAACAATTTAAATAAGTAATTTAAAAATAAATATTTTAATTGTTTACTTAATATTTCATGGTAAATGAAGATTTTATAATTAAATTCCTTATTTTAATTGGTTTTATAATATTTAATTATAATTGACGGAATAGTAAATAAACAATTCAAAGAAACAATTTATTTTATTTATTTAATAGTTTATTATTTATAACTAAATAATATTTTATTTTTAAATAAACTCTTTTTTTGTAACTAAATATTAAACAAATTTTTAAAATAAACAATTAAATGAAATAATTTATTTTAATTGTTTATTTAATACTTTATAAACAATTTAAATAAGTAATTTTAAATCGTTTATTTAATGCATTATAAACAAATTAAATAAGTAGTTTAAAAATATATATTTTAGTTATTTACTTAATATTTCATTGTAAAAAAAGAATTTATAATTAAATTCTTTATTCTAATTGTTTATGTAATATTTAATTATAATCAATGGAATATTAAATAAACAGTAGAAATATAAAATTTAAATAAACAATTAAAAGAAAAAAATTATTTTATTTATTTAATAGTTTATTATTTATAACTATATAATATTTTTATTTTTAAATACACTCTTTTTTGTAACTAAATATAAATAGACTATTAAAATAAAAAAATCGAATAAAAGATTAAATGAAATAATTTTTTTACTGTTTATTTAATACTTTATAAACAATTTAAATAAATAATTTTAAATAAAGATTTTAATTGTTTACTTAATATTTCATTGTAAAAAAAGAATTTATAATTGTTTATTTAATATTAGTTATATTTAATAGAATATTAAATAAACAATCGAATATTTAATAGTTTATTATTTATAGCTAAATTATATTTTATTATTTATAAAACTTTTTTTTGTGAATTTTTCAAGTTGTTTAAAAAGAATTTAATTGTTTATGTAATATTTATATTAATTGTTTATTGAAGTTTTTTTATTTTAATTTTTAAATAAGTTAATTATTTATTTCAATTAAATATTTAAAATTAAATGTTCATATTAATTAAATAAAATAGTTCATATTAATTGCACAATTAAATACTAATTTAATTAAAAAAAGATAAGAAAAAAGGCCTTCTGGGCCACCTCTGGCAGCGGGTCGGACGGCCATCCGGACCCAGATTCCCAGTATTTGGGCATCGGGCCCAGACGGCCCGGATGCCCAGTGGGCATCTGCTGGGCATCTGAGCCGTCTGTGCTAAGTTTAGCATCTCCTTTCTCTTTTCTTTGTCACGTGGTGAGGGTAAAATGAGATTTTTCTCTTCCTTTTAAGTGTTTATTAACTTTTTGCTTTTTTTTTTTTTTATACATGATCAAAGACTATTTTGAAAAATGGATCAGTTCAACCGGGTATTTTCAATAATTTCCTCCGAGATGAATGTAGGTTACCTCCACAAGTTGGGCCAAAGTCTCAAGTAAATGAGCTACCACTTAACCAAGA